>CAUYRH010172349.1:0-17889 GCA_963574655.1 Perodicticus potto | reverse complement strand
GTACAGGTGAACCTTGCTAAATGCAGAATACAAATGTCTTCATATAATAATGGAGAAATTGCCAGGAAGGCTATGTTAATCACTTTGATGAAAATAGTTAAGATTGTATATGAAACCAGCACATTGTACCCCTTGATTGCACTATTGTACACAGCTATGATTTAATGATAAAGATAATAAAATAAAATTAAAAAAAATAAAAATAATTTGTCATGCCCTTGGAGTGTGGTTGCAAAAAAAAATGTATTCAAGATCAAATATGGGTTGGCAGGTAGTTGTCCTGCTTGAACTCCTGGGCTATATAAATATGTTAGATCCACACATACAGAGGTGATTTCCCTGAAAAAATAAATAAATAAAAAAATAAAAAATAAAAATAAAATAAAATAAATAAAAAAAAGAGCATTCACAGCGTGATGGGACAAAGTGGGATGGTTGGGGATTTCATCTTGCTACTTGGAAAGGCACACAATTTACAGCGCACAAATCGTTTATTCTTGACTTTTCCACTTACGTCACCATGCCTCGTTTATCTTTCTTCAACTCACATCATCACAAAAGGAAGGGTATAGTGAGTATAATAAGACGTTTCCCAAGAGAGAAACCACATTCACATGTCTTCTACTCCAGTGTATTGTTAGAATTGTTTTGTTTATTTTATTATTCCTTTTAAGGAATGAGATAAGGGTGTGTGCTATTGCCATTATTATTTGACATCTGTCTGAATTCTGGCCATTGAGCCATGTAGCAAGATGGGAAAAAGAAAAGAGAGCACTTTTAATAAAATCCTTTAAAATGCAAGATATTTACAAGATTTTAAAAAATCTTTATCAAAATATTATAGCACTTGTTCATGGCTTTTGCGTTATTTTCAATCTGCGTTATAAATACGGTTCTCATAATAATTTTTATGCAATAAGGCTAGGCACAGAAGCTTTGATTTTTTTAGTGAAATGTGTGACTTCACTTTCGCTTTAGAAATCTCTTGCTCATTCTGCAATCCTTCAAGTGTTCTCTTATGGTTTCTTTAAAATTTATATTTTAATAACAAAAGTCTTTGTTTTATATTATTATTCCATTTCTATGAAATATGTAGTATAGGCAAATTCATAGAGACAGGATTAGAGTAGTGGTTGATCAGGGTCTCTGAGGAGCTGGGGGAAAGGGAGTGACTACTAGTGGGCAGAGTTTCTTTTGGGGTAATGAAAACCTTCTAAAATTGGCGGTGGGACTGGTTACACAACTCTGTGAGTATACTACTGAATTATATATGACTTAGATGGGTGGGTTGTACGGTATGAAAACTATCTCAAAGTTATTAACAATGATAATATGGGGGAACAAAAAATCAATGGTTAAATTTTAACTATGAATTCTCTAGGTATTTATTTTGACATGAGGCATCAAGGGAGCACTACCTTAATTTTTATTTTGTTTTAATTGTTCTCAATACCGTTCGTTATCTAATCCATTACTATCTTCTCATTCCATTTTGGTCAGCCTTTCAGTACACATTGAATTTTTATTTCTTTTTAGAGTTTATTAGTGAGTTCTAAATTCTGTGTTATTCATTATTGACTCTTTCCTTTCCAACATTCAAATGATTATGCCTGTGCTTCATAGGTTTTAGTATTTGCAAACACAATTTCTTTATTTTAATATTTGCATAGGCATCATTCTCATTTATTTATTCTTCCACATGAATTAGAGAGTTACATGCATCAAGTAAAAAGAGTGGAATTTGACCTTGCATTAAATACATAAAGTAATTTTAGAATCAATAATTTTAGAATATTTAAGCTTTCACAAATGAACACTGTATATCTCTTTAAAAGATTTTATAATTTTGTGTATTTAGTAATTCATGTTTCTTGTTAAAATTATTACCACTATGGCATGATTATATTTTAGCCAGTAAGAATCAACAATCCTCCTAATGTACTGTCCACCCAGTTACTGTTGAAATAAATAGGATAAAAAAAAATGGTCTTTTTGACAGTTTTTTTTTTAACTCAGCTGTATTCATAAAAATTTAAGAATTTTGTGGAAAAATATCTTAGATTTTTAGGCATATTATTAGAAGTGCTCTCTTTTCTTTTTTCCGTCTTGCCAATTGCCTCAATGGCCAGAATTCAGAAAAATGTTAAATAATAATGGACATCACACACCTTTATCTCAGCCCTTTGTATTCCTTGTTTCTAGTATTGTCTATCACATTAGGCAATCAGAGTTGCTAAAGGTTTATTTTGTTGTTTTTAATGTGTAGGGAGTATTTAGTTTTATTAGATACTTTTGAAAACACCTGCTGAGATTATAACTGTGTTTTTTTCTGATTGGACATTTTGATGTGCTGTATTATTGGAAGGATTGGTCTAATATTTAACTTCTACCCATTCTTGGCATTAATGCTGTTGATGGAGGTGGATTTTTCTTTTACTAAATACAGTTGAATTCTACTTGCAATTTTTTTGGTTTATAATTTCTATGCTATTCATGTCAGATTTTATTTTTATTTTATAAAGTGATCTGGATAGTCTTCAAACTTTTTCTGTGCTCTAAAGCAATTCATTAAGTCTGCTTTTTGAAGTCTTGTAGTGTTTTGTGGAAATAATTCTTTAATAATATCTTCTTTTTTTAATCTGCAGGAGACCAGGTGAAGATTAAACTCACAGTCCCTGGTTTATAAGGCCAGTGCTCTAACCACTGTGCTATGGAGCCCAGCCAATAACTTACTTTCTGATTAATTTCAATGGATATTTCATATTCTAGTTTTCTAATTATTGATGAGTCAGTTTCCCCATTTACATAAATTGTCCTTTGTATTGAAATTCTCCAATTTGCAAGCATCAATGTAGATAACATATTTTTCACTGTATTTAAAAAATATCATCTGTATTTTGCTTTTAGCACATATAAATTCCAACTTTTCCATCATATTTCTCTCTGTTTTTAAAATTAAGGTGTTTAGAGCCTTGCCGTTTTTTTCTTTCCTTTGTCCTACAGATGTATTGCTTTTTGCTTTTATTACTGTTTCCCCCAACTTATTTCTTGTCATTTCTCCAACTTCTGTAATTAAATGCATAGTTCATTTATTTAATTTCTTTTATGTTTCAGTAAGTATAGTCAAGACTCTAATTTGAGCCACTATGTTACAAGACAGGGTTTTAATTTTCATTCTGTTTCTAAATATCATCCTTCATTCATTCAATGACTATTTATTTAACATCCAGCATGTGCCAAGCATTGTTTTCTTTTAGAAAAAAACTAAAAATTTTAATATTCTCTTGGAACAATAGATTTTAAGAACTTTTCCTCCTTTTAAAGTGGTTAGATTTTTGTTGATTTTGACTGATGGTTTAAACTTGTGTTATTGAATGTTAGTATTTTTGCATTATGTTCAGAGGAATCTGTCTACTAATATCCTAGTGTTGGAAATTTTCGGAGTTTTGCTTCTGTGGTCTAATATACAATGAACTCTTGTAGAGGTTTCACAAGTGACCAAAAAAAGTGAAAAGTCCTTGCAATGTTTATTCAAATGTATTAATTATAATATTCAGGCTCTCTTAGTTGATTTTCAAAGGCTGAGAGATCTATGTTAGGACATAATTAATATTGGTTAATGAGTACAAAGTTCCGTTAAACAGGGAGGAATAAGTCCTGGGGTTCTTCTGTGGCACAGCATGATGACTATAGTTAATAATAATGTATTGTATATTTCAAAATAGCTAACATGGGATTTTAAATGTTTTCACTGGAAAGAAATGATAAATATTTAATGTGATAGATGTGCTCCTTAGCCTGACCTGATTATTCCTCAATGCTTGTGTGTTTTGAAACATCGCATTGTACTCCACAAATACATATAATTGCCATTTGTCACTTAAAAATTAAATTATATTCACTTTAAAAATTCTGAATCTGAGAAATGTGTTACTTTGAATAGTTATTGCTATATTTTAATGCACACATTTTCATGCTTGCTGTGTTTTAATTCTAAATTAGAGTCAGCATACTTCAACAATTATCTGCACTCCATTATTTCTCGGCTGAAAACAATTTTCCCTAAAGTTAAGACTGTCACATACTTTTTGCTTATATGTTTTCTGGCATACTCATGCCTATCAAATTATTTTTTTACATATGAAGAAATACTAGTTAATAAAGGAGAGATTTAAGGACAGGAACAAAAGACTTCCTCAGTACAGAGCTCCTTGGCGTTGCCCTTATTCTGGCTCTTAGAGAGTCTGGGCCTCTGAGTTAGTGGGTAATGGATAAAACTCTCTGCGCGTCATTCTGAAAAGTGAAATTGTTCTATTTCATTACCCCCAAACATAGGCAATCTACTGATTTCGTTTTCCTCAACTCAGGTTCTTGGACCTTATTTACAGAGGAAGCATGCCTAAGTCCAGCAGTCAGTGGTTGCCCGTCTTTGTCTTCAATCTGGTGATTTTCCTGTATCCATCACAGTGGCCTAATGGGTGAAGTTGTATCAGGTTCTCTTAGTCGGATGATATTGTAAAGCTCAGTGAGTATCAGGCTCTGGTCTTGACATGAAAATTGCATAAATGATATGCAAAACAAATGTAACATCATCTGGCTATATTCTGATAATGTGATTTCCCGTGATCTTGAAACACTCTGAGTTACAATTTAAAAGGTGTTGAAATCATTAGAGAGTGTTACCTGAAAAATCCCTCTCCAGTATGTGTTCTTTTCCATTTTAGACAACTTATTAGAAATAATGAACGTAAGAGTTTTTATAGTTTCCCAAGAGAAATAATTAGTTCATCACTTCAGTATTTTAAAATATATGGAAGCTAAGCAGGAAGAGATTTCAAGAATAAGGATTTGTAACCTGTCGGATAGAACCAGAAGTCTGACACTCAGCTCCGAGTGACACAGGCATTCTGGCCATTTGTTCCTTGTCTGTGAGTGCTAACTGCTACATGTGGCCAAGTAAGTCAGGCTGTAGTCCTCACTCAGCAGAATACAGCAGAACTTTCCATTTATTGAAACACCAAGCACCTTGGAGTGATTTTTTTCACCTGTACTTTAAATAGTCCTAAGTGGATCCTTTATTTCACTTCAGTAAGAACATTAGAAAGGCTTTTAGAAATGCTGGAGTAAACTCAGTAGCTGCAAGGGGCTCG
The DNA here is from genome assembly GCA_963574655.1 of Perodicticus potto. Classification (NCBI taxonomy): domain Eukaryota; kingdom Metazoa; phylum Chordata; class Mammalia; order Primates; family Lorisidae; genus Perodicticus; species Perodicticus potto. The sequence goes on along the minus strand of CAUYRH010172349.1, from coordinate 12,739 downwards.
GGCTATACCAGCCTGCGTAGTTACCGAGTTCTGTCTGAATGCTGTACATAGTAACCTGGAAAGGGAGCAAAATTCAGAACTTGCCAGAGCCCTCATGCAGTGATGCAGAATTATTTATGTCTCTTCATTTTCCAAGAGACTTGATTTCAAAAATCAGGTAATTTGTATGTAAACAAAATCGCAATCCAGTCACCTCTTGTCTGGGCTTCTGGTATGTGTATGTGTGGCAGATGGCAGAGGGTGTTTTCAGAGACTGGGCCCCTTGCCTCTGCCCTGATCTTGAGCATGGTGGTCAGGAGGAGGGGGCAAGAGACAGGAGAAAGAGCGGTTAACAGAGGCCAGGGCGTGAGTGCAGTGACTGGGAATGTGGAAAATACTGGGCCCGTGATAAATATGTGAGTGCATTGGGGGAACCCAGGGTCCCGTGCTGTCTGTGTGGAGGGTTTGCTCACTCCAGCACGTCCAGAGATGCAAGTAGGCCAAACTGAAAAGAAATAAGATAGCCAGTTTGATCTCTATGTGCCGATCCTAAAGTAAAACAATAAACACCATCTCCAGAGCATCACTAAGGAGGGGTCTGTATTTGAAATACAGGAAAAATGACACTAGATACAAAGGACTATTGGGCATCGTCACTCAGCCTTCCCAGGGCAGACCTTCTCCTGCAGGGACGGGCGTGATGAAGTGGTGGGCCCCAGACCAACGGCAGAACCGCCGTTCTCTCCCTGAGATGGTAAGACCAACCTCACAGGATTTTTGTGTAGGATTCATTAAGAAACTTCCCCCAATCCTTCCCTAGTAGCACGTATTTATAACTTGGAGTAAATCACTTAGAGTAAATCCAAGTTTCCAAATTGACTTGGGATACCTAACTGTATGTTGACCTTAAAGTCATTTTTCCTATTGTTTTATGACTTACAAAGATAAAGTGACAGTTTTTCGTAAAATTAAAAATACAGGAAGGAAAAAAAATAAAAGTCCCAAGACTAACTACTAAGTCAGCTACTGTCAAGGATTTGATGGACACCCTTCCAAAGCTTGCCGTATAATATATGGATATATATGTATAACCATATATGTATATAATCTGCACATAAATGGATCAAAATATACATGCTGTTTTACAAGCTGTTTTTTTTCAACTATATGCCAAAAAGATTTTTTAAGACAGTGTATAGACAGATCACACACACACACACAATCTTCTTTAAGAGCCATGTATTATTATGGGAGATTTTTCGCAATATATTTAATTAGTGTCCTATTGATAAGCAACTAGATTTCCTCTCCCTTTCCCTATTATGAACATGGCTGTGCTGGCATCTCTTTAGGTGTATAACTGTACATACTTGTCTCCTTGTTAAGAGTTCTAGAAAAAAGATTATTAGGTGCAAGGGAAACACATGTCAAAAACCTTGAACCATCATGAAGATCAAAGGTATAGGAGAAGCAGCTAATGATGATCTGAGCTGACACCGTAGCTATCGTCACATCCATAAGGGAACTGCCACTGGGGATCTGAACTCAGATTGGCGATGAGGCAGCAGCATGAGGAAAGAGACCGGACTATTACGAGTATTAGCATCTGACATTATCCTCTGCTTTGGTTTAAACAAGTCACAAACTTCTCCTTGTCATGTTTAAGAATAAGAACTAATGACCAAGCAGACAGTGGCCATGTCTGTGTCACCATATAACATGCCTTAAATGATGCATTCTAATTAGCATAGATCAGCACTTACTCCGTTTAAAGACAAAGTGTTGAGATACTGAAAACCCCACACCTGAGTCACGTGGTGGAAATAAGGATCTCCAGTTCCACATGTAACTGTCTATCTACCATCTATCCATCTAATGAAAAATCACATTGGTCGCATACTAATGTACCTGGCAGGATGGTGCCTGAAGGCTATTTAGGTAATACTCACAGGAGCTGGAAAAATGGAAACGCATTCCCAGTGAGAGGATCCTGTGTGGGGAAAAACAGTACCTGCTACATGATTTTAGACATTGTCAAAGATTTTATATAGTCTTAGTGTCAATGAACAGTCAGTTCCACTCTTAACATTAACACTTTGAAACTAACTTTAGCCTAACGCTCACTCATTTGGTTGGTGTTTCTTGAATACCTACTATTGACCAGGCACCTATTCTAAGCATTCAGTAAAGAAATTAAATTTCTTTCATCTATTATTTCCCATATAGATTTAACTTTGCAACATTTAATCTCCCCTGTTTTGCTCACAAAACATCGATAAACATTCCAAGAAAAATTATAATTTTTAACTGAAATATGACTCTATTACTTTGCAGGATGATGAGTCTGTTTCTAGAGAGGATAACAAACTGGTGTGTACTTCTGGTTAGGAAACTTTTGCTAAAAGGATATATGCTTGCACTGGGGCAGAGGTGTGGTCCAACCTTTTTGTTTTTTTCCTCCTCTGCTGTGTATTGGAAAAGTTAAGAGTCATCTTGAGCCACACATTAAATACACAAACACCAACAAAACTGATTATCAAAAAGAGGTCCATGCATACTTTTCATGATCTGACACTACAGATAAGCAAAAAATGTCCTCATAAAATCAGCATATGGCCCATGGGCTACATGTTGGACACCCACAAACTAAGGCATTCCAAATGGCATATATTAAAGTTTGAAGATCCAAATGTGGAGCCCATTCCACGGCAAATTGATAGCTTTGAGGATTGAACAAGATGTAGAGAAAAAAAAGAAAAGGGAGAGTTGGTTGTAGTTCTAGGTTCTCTAAATTCCGAGAACAGATGAGTGGCAATGCTATCAATTGGGCTAGGGAACATAGGAGATTAAACAGGGCATAGGCAAAGAAAACTAGGAGATCTAAAATCCCAGGGGTCTGGTAAAATGTAGGTGCTGAAGTAGAAGGAAATCAGGCTGTGCTTCTTGGAGAAATATTTGGTCTCCTTGATAAGAAGCTGGAATCCAACTACAATGGTATGAAGGGATATAAGAGTCACAAGTCACCCCCAGGAAGTGGGCAGGATAAACAGACCGTGACCACAACACTGGCAACACGTGAGCATGTACAGAGGGGAGGAATAGGAAGAGGCACTTTTGTAAAGGGAAAGAGGAGTGCCCGGAGAGGAGTTGGTGGAAGCAGAGAGACTTCGAGGGCTTGGTCCTAAGTATTCTGCCCTGTGTGAACCAGGGAGAAGAGGCCTAAAAGCACCTATTTTCACTGAGGAAATGGGCAAGAGCTGTCTCTGTGGTGTGGCCGAGCAAGTGAGCTGAGCAGAGCCTTAGCGAACTTGGGCTTCCATAACAAATACTGTGGACTGGATGGCTTCTATAATGGAAATTATTTTCTTTGGTTCTGAAAGCTGAAAAGTCCAAGATCAAGATGTGGCAGAGCTCGGTTTATAGGAAGGCCTCTTTTCCTGGCCTGGAATGGCCACTTTCAGGCCCCTGTCTCAGATGGTCTTCCGTACCAGTGCACATTCTTCCTTCTCTTACAGGTCCACCCATCTGAATGCTTTGGAACCACCCTCATGACCTCATTTAACCTTTATTACCTCTTACAAGCCCTCTCTCCAGGACAATCACATTGGGGGGTGAGGGCTTCACCGAGTGAATTTTGGATAGACACAATTCCATCAGGAGCAAGATGTAAGGAAGTTGCTGACTGTGCTAATAAAGATAATAAATGTGAGACAGGAGAAAAGCTGTTCTCTAGCACGAATATCTAAATTAGATAATGGAGATGTTATCATTTCTTGTAGGCTGAGGAAAGACAGAATGAACAGGAAGAGGCTGAAGATACATACGGTAATTGATGGAAAACCCCACAGAGAAGGAAAGGTGAGAAGTGGGCACCAATGAGGAGATGGGATCTAGCCCATCGGTGGATGAACTGGCTTTAGGAATTAGGAACGAGGACAATGTCTGTGAGAGGAAGGAAGCAGGCCAGTGCAGGTCCTGTTCTACTTTGGTCTGGAAGTGAAATAGACACTGAATGACTTTATTGCCAGTGACGTCAGTTTCCTTGAAATTGATGTTGAATCGGCCCTGAAATAATCCAACAAGCCAACAGATGAGAATTATGTTTTCTTTCCATGGTGTGAAGTGGCTGCTACCTTATTTCCAAAAAATATAAGGGGTTTGTCCCCAGTGTAGGGTGGCAGTTCCATTGGACTACACATCCGCAGGTAAGATGGAGTAGATACAGAAGCAGGCACGATTAGAACGTCACCCCATTGCCGCCACTCATGAAGTGAGAGATAACGGAACAGAATTTCTGGTCCTTAAATCCAATTATCTTAAACTCATTTCCTATCTTTTTTTCTTTTTTGTTTTTGGTCACATAGTAACTGTGTTTAACATTTTTTTTTTTTATTAAATCATAGCTGTGTACATTAATACATTCATGGGGTACAATATGCTAGTTTTAGATACAATTTGAAATATTTTCATGGAACTGGCATTTTCATAGTTATTGTGTTCAGACATTTATATTCTACATTTAGCAAGTTTCACCTGTACCCTAAGATTCACCATAGGTGTGGACCCTCCCTCCACCCATCCTCCCCCGTCCCCTTCCCTCCCTTGCCCCTTTCCCCATATTCTCTCATTTCCTATCTTAATGGTCAGTCACATCTGAATGGACAGGGCGCCATCGGCCCCATTGTCATCCCCCAAGAATTGTGAGGTTTGGCAAGAATAAATCTTGGCATAATTCTGCTGTACGTGGATGGAGCGATATCTGAGCAGCTGTTTGTGATGTCAGGATAGGTGGGAACTTTAAGCAGATTGAAAACAAAGAAATTGAAAAACATTTAAAGGATTCCATGGAGTGACACGTTCCGTCAAGTGTCCCCCTACGTAGCTGGGGAGCAAACACTCATCAATTCTTTGCGTCTTTCATCCAGGCCGCCGCCCGGCCCCTGCTGACTGCGCACCTGCCATTTGCCAGGTGCCGTGCTAGGCACGGCGAGGACAGTGGCAGCGAGGCACAGACCTCCCTGGCTCAGCGCTCTCGTGGCAGGCAAGACTGTTGTTAAATAAGTAATTACAGCAAAGTGAGATGTGATAAGGATGCCTGGGTACTGGGGAAGCATACAAGAGAGGGATTTAAATGGGATGTGGCATTTGGAATCCTCGGGATAAACGGTAGTTAATTAGACGAAGGGAAGGTGGAAGCATCCCAGAAACACAGGAGAGCAAGAAGAGTGAGTGGAGGCCTGGAAGTGTGAAGAAGAACAGAGCGAGTTCAACACATCTGAGGGAGAAACAAAAACATGCATAAAAAACAGCTGGGCCCCATTGAGAGCGAAAACAAACAAAGCTGAGGCAGGAAAAGTTGGGCATGGCCAAGTGGAGAAATGACTTTGGAAATCAAACTAAGGTATTAGAACCACGCCGTGTGGACGGGGTAGAATCAGATTGGCAGGAAAGGACTGGGATTGTGCTTTAGGAAATTCATCTCCCCTTGGCGGGTAGGATGGATTAGAACTGAGGAGCCTGGTCTTAGGGTGCTGGCAGTGGAGAGCAGGTGGGCACAGGATAGCCACACAGGACACTTCAGAACAAGCATTGCCCATGCAAGTTGTGCAGATCCCAGGTTCCTCTAGGCCTGTGAACCTGTGCTTTTCTCCTATGGTCTTACAGGTCCATGATGGTCTCGGGAGAGGTGCCCATTAGCCACCTGTGATGTGGAAGTGATTTGCTCTTGCGATATTTACCTTGACCCTTTGCATTATGCGGTTTGGGTGATGACTACAAATGTGGTTTTATTTTTCTCCTGCAAATGTTCAAATCTGTTTTGTACTACTGAGGAATTTAGTTTGGCTCATGGAGATTGATTCTAAAGCAGAGGCCTGGGAGCAACCAAGCTGAACCCACCCAGTGCTGCAGAACAGAGCGATTAATAACCCAGCCAGCCAACAGGAATAAACGCGACAAGGAGGAAACGCACGGCCAGAGGCGGCCTGGTGCTGAGCTGAAGTCGTGGTGAAGCAGAGATGACAGATGCCACTGCTCTCTGCCAAAGACCCATTCCAACCCCATTAGTGCATGGTGTAAGGGTGAGCATTCGAGAGTCACCATCAAAACAAAAGCAGCCTGTTGGGCTGGACCTGGTGACTCAGGCGACCAGGGCACCTGCTGGCAGATGTGCGGCTGTGCCTGCTAGGGGCTGAGGTGGCCAGTCTGGTCTGGTCTGGTGAGACCTCACTCCCCTCCTCCCTCTTTGTCCGAATGCCAATGGCGGGGGCCCTGCAGCCACCCTGCCTCGGTTGGAGGGAAGTGCAGGGAAGAGCAGGGACTCCACACTAGCAAAGGGGCTCCACAAAGCAGCACACCCCAGGAATGGGGATCACAGCCAAGGCTATTACTCACGTGAGCCTGGAAAAGGCAAGTCCATCTAAATCTGCAAGTGTTTCAATACAGCACATCGGGTTGCTATGAAAAGATGGCTATTAAGAGCAATGTGATGTGTGGCCACTCTGAAATGTTCTGCTGAGTATCACTGAGGCTGACCTGACGGTGGGCAGGGAGGTGGTTTCAGCCGGGGGCTTCTTTCCATAAAACCTGGGCCTGGGGGTTATTCGAGGCAGAGGGGAACGCTTCCATCTTTACAGACTGTTTATGAACACACGAGAAGCACTCTGAGTCCACTTGCACCTTGCGTGGCTTTCTGGTCACAAACAGAGGGCAGATGGCCCGCGGCTGCTGAACCGGACTCCAGGCTGCACCTCACTCATTCTCCTCTACTGAGCTCCAGGCTGGGGTGTGCAGAGGAGTTCACTGCGCATTCGTGGCCTTCCCTGGGCATGGAATGCACAGTGTGGAATCCTAAAAAAAAAATCCTCAAATCTCTGGAATCCCTACCCACAACCTGTTGAGGGGCTGGGGTCTTCGTACAGGCTGTCTCTGGAAGGAACTGATACTCCAGACCTGCCGCCCTGGCTTCCTGGAATGCCAGCTTTGGCACTGGGGACAGCCTGCAGGGACACCTGTCCACAGACATGGGGTGAGAGTTGGGGAGATTCCTCAGGCTGAGCCCGTGACCCAGAGGCTGCGTGGCTGTGCTGGCGTCCCTCAGTCACCCTGAGCCCTCGCTCCCTCTCTTGTATCAGCATAGCTTTGCAGTAAGAGATACGAGACAGAGGACAGTCAATCCACTGATAGGAAAGCAAGGACACGAGGGTCACCCAGCATTAAGCGGAGGTGTGATAGCTTGACCCAGCAAGGAGGCTGAAAGCAGAAGAGATAAGAGCGGAGTGAGCTCAGTGCAACACCAGCAACTCAAGGGAATGTCGGCCCCTGTGGTCCCAGCAGACTGCCGCCCTCTCCAACACAAAGAGACGGCCAGTTAGGCCTAACTCATGGTTTCCTACAGAGGGTGAGGGCTGGAAAGAATGCTGATAAGGGCCTATCACAGAAGGGCAGGGAGGGTCATTTAGTCTAGGCCTTTGATTTAGACTGGTGATATTATCTCTAAATAAGCTTGTTTATGTAGTCACTGAGATAGGGTGACCTGGATTGAAAGAAGATCTCTACGTTTTCATGGTCAATATTTTCCCAAGTCCTGGCTATCTTTTGAATAGCATAATGTATTTTCCTTTTTGAAATTACTAGTTTTGCTAAATGTAAACACTTAAATGTGTCACAGTATTTACAATACTGTTTGGGTATGTCTTCATGTTTTAATATGACTGGAATTTTAACGTAATGGAAATAGCTGAAGTCCCTTGAACACTGAAAGATCCTGTAATTTCTCCCTCCCACTCCCCCCCCCAGTAAACTAAACATTTCTTATTCTAATCAAATTATGGCATAATCTATTGATACTTAGAACTAGCAGGCTAATGCCTTAGTTGTAGAAACTGAAAACATGAATTTGGGATCTACTTAGCACAAAGCTGAGTGTGCCCCTCTCTGGCATGATGGGAAGATTGTTGAAAACAAACAAACAAAACCCCAACACATCTGTCTTGTTCTAGTTTTGCCAACGAAAGAGAAGTTTGTCTAGATGACATCCTTGCGCTTCTCTGAACATCATTTTGTGACCTATGGGGCATCACTATAGAGTATTAAATTAACTATATAAAACTCCTTGTACAGGACTTGGCACTTGAAGGTCGATTTCCCTTTTCCCATTTCTGGGGTTCACTTTTCTTCTCTGTTATGATGAAATCCTTTCAAACTTTAATGCTCTTCTATTTTCACTGATGATAAATTTGCTTTGGTTTAATTAATACTGTGAATACCTAAATCCAATCCGGGCATTGCCTGATGGTGGTGGCTTTTGTCTTCTGTACACTGTATGTGCTGTCTCCTTGGTTCCTTAAAGGCAGATCTTGATCTCTGAGGTTACAGGTGTGGCCCATGAAATAAATGAAGAAGTGACCCTTTCATAAGTGGCCAATTACCAGGGAGTCCAGGGGTCACTCCTGGCAGAAAACATGTCCTCCTCCGATCCTCCTGGCACCTGCCTTTACCCCAGGACAAGCTCCAGCAATCCTCAAGGCTCAATCCCAAAAGCTTCTTCCTGTCACTCAGCCTGTGGCAATCTCCCTGTTCAGAGCTGGGCAAGTAGTCCTCGACACCCCCTTTGATTTTGTTGGTCTTTTTGATCTTTCCTGCACCCTAGGACAGGCTTGCCTTACCACAGTCCCCTCCCCAGCCTCCCTTGTTCCCTCTCTTGGGGGTCCAATGACAGGTCGGAGAGTCTTTAAGTCCTTTAAGAGTTGCCTCTGGTGTCCTGATCAGAGAAAATAGGGCAAGGAGGATGACACTCTGTAACTCCAAAGGGACACTGGTGGTCACATGTGTGCTGACTTTGGGGCCGGTGAACACCTCCTTTCACCTGTCTCTCCGTTGTCCCTGTGACACCACCTTCCAGCTTCTCTCCTGCATTGCAGACTGCTCCTCCTCCCGGCCTTGTCCACCAAGTGTTAGGTGTCTGGAGCACAGCAGGCTAAGAAAATACGATGCACATCACCCATGAAAGCAACATATGTAATTTGCAATGTACTCAATGTCACTGCTTTGTTGGGATAGAGAATGAATATGATGCAATGCACTTTTCCACAGCAAGAAACAAATACCCTATTGATAACAGGTGGAAGAGAAAGTATGTTTTATATTTGTAATTTCAACACTAAAGAAGCCAAGATAAATTAGAAACTATGCCTGTATTTTTTTTAAGGACACGAGGTGTTAATTAAAAGCACTATTGTATAAACGCTTAGAATAAACGAGACATTTCAAGTATGGAAGATACATGAGTTAAGTAGAGATGATCAAAACTGCAACAGAGGGACATATATAATTTACTGACATAAGAGATACTCACTGATGAAAGCCAAACCTTTCCACTCTCGTGTTTATCAAAGAAGGTAGAAGCCAGAAATGGACATATGGTGTCCCTGGGGAAGAAAGAAGACAGATGCAAAGTCAGTTATGTTCTTGCCACGACAGGTGATCAAGAAATTTATAATTTTTGAATTAATAACTAAGACAACTCCAAGGCCAGAGAGAAAGCGGTCACAGTATTTTGAGGGCAGTGGCAACAGAAAAAAAGAAAAAAAAGAATATCAACTCTTATGAGAAAAAGTCAAAGTTTAACACCTGGAAAAACCATCGTTTGCTGAAAGCCGAGGCCTCAGCTGACTTCACAGAGAATGTCCCTTTGGAGTTGCAGAGTCTCCCACCCCTTCCCCTATTTTCTCTGGTCAGGACACCAGAGGCAACTCTTAAAGGACTTGAAGAAGTGGCAACCTGTCACTGGACCACAATGAGAGAAAGCAAGGAGATGCTGGGGAGGGGCCAAGGCATGGGGCACCTATCCTAGGGTGTAAGAAAGATTCAAAAGACAAACGAGACCAAAGGGGCTGCAGAGAAAAGAGAAAGTGGCAGGATACTTAGCAAGGACCCTATAGGTCGTGCAAGTGGGACCCTGCTACTCTGAGGTCCTCGGAGACAGCAGCACACAGTAAGGTAAAAATATCTAGACACACCTGCCTCCTAAGTTATCTACATTACAAATAATATGTGATGCTTGTATCAATGCAGGGAACATTTCATAGTTTTAAAAATACCAAGGCTGCCCACAATGTTGAAAGCTGAGCACTGTGCAAAGGCTTGACTCTTTCAATCTTCAGCATAGATCCGTGAGTGAAGGGTTTTGCTACTCCCCATTTTTGCAGGTACAAAATTAAGTTCTGTTCTTGTCAGAGCAGCCCATAGAGAATTGCATGAACTTGTCCCTGTCTGCGGCACTTGCTGGGTATTCATGCAAAGCCCCAGAAATGGAAAGTTGTCCTGAATCTAGTACAACTGCAGAATTGACAGGTGATGGCCTCGTGCGACAAGGTTATGTGTGGGAAAGTCAGAGTCCACATGCACTTGAGTATTTTGGGTAAAAGAAGCACCATTTTAAGTAGAGGGAGGGAAAGGGATGCTTCCCCTTGTTTCTGCTTGAACTGATTGCTAGAAGAATAGGGGTGAGCCAGCCCTTCCTACCTGCTAGGGCAGTTCCCCACTCTGCTGATCAGTAGAATCTCTGAGGAACTTTAATATGAAAATCCAGCTTCTCAGGCCCCAGCCCAGACCCTCAGAAGCAGGAGTCAGGAGGGCTGGAGCCAGGGACTGTGTACCCAAAGAGCTTCCTGGTACAATTCTAACACTCAGCCACAATCGTGAATGGAAACACAGTCCTGGGACAAGTTGAAAATAATGCTGATGTTACTAAAAAAATTTTTTTTTAAGTTTTCTTTAAGTTAGCATGAATAATCGTTCTGAAAGAGAAAGGTAACCACTGACATCTCTCAGCCGCTCAGTGTGCTGGGGGACTGGGCTAAGCACTTTATGTGGATTACTTTATTTAATCATGATGATAAATTTGTGAAGTACTGTGATTATTATCCCTCATTTACCAATGACAAAACTAGGGCTTAGAGAAGTCAATTGGGCCAAAGTTAACCATTAATTACATTCAAAATATCCAGGGCAATATAAATAAAACAGGAGAGGGGTCTAGTAATATATTTCTGAAATTGGGAGACTGACTGTTTCACCAATCTCTTAAGTTTTTGAGGCCCGTTCCTGAGCTCCAGTTTTTTTAATCTCACCCAAGTTTGGAGATGTCCTTCTGTGAAGCGGTGCAGACTGACATCACTCTCTGGGACAGTTCAGAGGTGGGAGGCGGGGACAGGAGGCATTTCTCCAAAGACCTGGTGTGAAGCAGAGTAAACTGAATCTGAGAACAACCTCGGTTTAAACTAAAGGAAAGACACAGAACACAGATACTCTTTGGAAGATTCATTAAGTAACCACACTTTGGAAATGTTCTGATGACTTCAAAGAAGGGTAGCAGAACCAACCCCTAGTCGGCCAAGTACATGTTTACCCTATTAGATTCAAGTGGGTACTAAAGGCCTGAAAACAAATATTTCCTAACTGAGAACAGTCCTTAGGGAGAGCTATTTTGGCACTGGGAAGGTCTCCTAATGTAACCCCAAATCTGTAAAGTTGTAAATAAATCCTGCCTTAATACCCCCAGTGTTTGTTTGTAAAGGCTAAATAGCTGCTATTTACTGAGGGCCAAATTCCCAAGCACTGACAAATGTAACAATGACCCTGAAATTTCAACACCCTCTAGTCGACCAGATGACACACCAATGGCTAGGAAAGCCACCCTCCAACAAAGGGTTTTGGCAACTTGAGCACGGTCATCGCATGCATGCGTGTAACAATCCCCTCCACAGAGTAGGCCGAAGCTAAAATGTATAGGAAGTTTGCTAGGAATAGCTCAGCCCCTTAGGAAGGTAAAACTCATCAAATGAAAACTAAAATGGGTGATAAGTAATGATAAGTAATGGTACTTTGATTAAGCTATGGTACACCAGACCACTTTCTGGAGTTTCTGTCTGTAAATATTTCCTCTTTAAATAAATGTATCCGTAGTAAATAAAATAAACACACCTTTATTCACTCTCAGCTTACCAACAGAAAAGCCAGGGACATTTAATGTTAAGGAAGGTATAATTTTTGTCGCATTCTGATGGAGAAATATGAACTTTGGAATCAAACAGACATTATCTGCTTTTCAAATTTTGCATTCTTCCTCCTAAAATGTGTACATTTATGGCAATTTACTTCTTTAACAATCAGTCATTATGTCTATGAAAAGGAAGGGGCAACAATATCTAGCCTCAGAGGGTTCTGGCCAGGGGCCTGGCTAGGAACTGCTAGGCAGGTAGTAGGTGCTTAGTTAACACCAGTTGCCTTCCATGGTGGTTTCTTGAAACGTTTCATCTTTCCTTTGAACAGCACTACTGCCATTACAGATGTGTTCAGCACCACATTTGAGCTAGTTAGCACAAAGAATTTCATGTGCTCTGAGGCTTCAGAGTTAAGGAAATAATAACACAGCTCAATGAAGTGACACTGTTGAACTGGGCCTAGGTAGAAGATATTCTCCTGGAAAAGCTTCCATCTGCATTTTTCTCCCCTCTCAAATTACTCAGAAGATTTGCTTTTAGTTAAAATATAACATTTGGAAGTTTTTCTTTAATATTTAATGTTTACTTAATGTTCAATCTTTTTTTTTTTTTTTTTTTTTTTTTTCATTTTTTGGCCGGGGCTGGGTTTTAAACCACCACCTCCGGCATATTGGGCCGGTGCCCTATTACTTTTAGCCCCCCCTGCATCCCATTTTAGCCCCCCGTGCCGCCCAGAAACACAATTTTAAATTTTA
>CAUYRH010172336.1:0-70504 GCA_963574655.1 Perodicticus potto | reverse complement strand
GATCAAATGGCAGGTCTATTTTCTTTCTTTCTTTTTTTTTAAAGTCTCACTTTATCGCCCTCAGTAGAGTGCCATGGTGTCACACAGCTCACAGCAACCTCCAACTCCTGGGCTTAGGCGATTCTCTTGCCTCAGCCTCCCGAGTAGCTGGGACTAGAGGCGCCTGCCACAAAGTCTGGCTAGGCAGGTCTATTTTTAGATCCCTAAGTGTTCTTCAAACATCTTTGCAAAAGGAACGTATTAGTTTGCATTCCCACCAGCAGTGCAGAAGTGTTCTCTTTTCTCCACATCCACACCAACATCTCTGGTTTCGGGATTTTGTGATGTGGGCTAATCTTACTGGAGTTAGATGATATCTCAAAGTGGTTTTGATTTGCATTTCTCTGATGATTAAGGATGGTGAGCATTTTTTCATGTGTCTGTAAGCCGTGCGCCTGTCTTCTTTGGAGAAGTTTCTCTTCAAGTCCCTTGCTCACCCTGAGATGGGATCATTTGTTCTTTTCTTGCTAATACGTTTGAGTTCTCTGTGTATTCTGGTTATTAAACCTTTGTCGGAGACATAGCCCGCAAGTATCTTCTCCCATTCTGAGGGCTGTCTGTTTGCTTTACTTACTGTGTTCTTGGCTGTGCAGAAGCTTTTTAGTTTGATCAGATTCCAGTAATGTATTTTTGGTGTTGCTTCAATTGCCCGGGGGGTCCTACTCATAAAATATTTGCCCAGGCCGATTTCTTCAAGTGTTTTCCTTGCACTTTCTTCTAGTATTTTTATAGTTTCATGTCTTAAGCTTATAATCTTTAATCCAGTGAGAGTCTATCTTAGTTAAAGGTGAGAAGTATGGGTCCAGTTTCAGTCTTCTATAGGTTGCCAGACAGTTCACCCAGCACCATTAGTTAAATAGGGAATCTTTTCCCCCACTCAATGTTTTTAATTGGCTTATTGAAGATCAAATAATGGCAAGTAGCTGGGTTCATCTCTTGGCTCTCTATTCTGTTCCATACCTTTACCTCTCTGTTTTTGTGCCAGTACCATGCAGTTTTGATCACTATTGATTTATCATATAATCTGAGGTATGGTAGCATGATTCCTCCTGCTTTGTTTTTATTTCTGAGTTATGTCTTGGCTATTCGAGGTTTTTTCTGATTCCATACAAAACAAGGTATTATTTTTTTGAGATCTTTAAAATATGACAGTGGAGCTTTGATAGGGATTGCATTAAAATTATTTATTGCTTTGGGTAATATGGACATTTTAACAATGTTGATTCTTCCCAGCCATGAGCATGGTATGTTCTCTATTTCTTTTCTTAGAATTTCATAGTTCTCTTTATAGAGATCTTTCACGTCCTTTGTTAGGTAACCTCCCAAATATTTCATCTTCTTTGGCACTATTGTGAAAGGAATAGAGTTCTTGACTGTTTTTTCAGCTTGGCTATTGTTGGTATATGTAAAGGCTACAGATTTATGAATGTTGATTTTGTAGCCTGAGACACTGCTGTATTCCTTGATCACTTCTATGAGTTTTGTAGTAGAATCCCTGGTGTTTTCCAGATACACAATCATATCATCTGCAAAGAGTGAAAGTTTGATCTCCTCTGATCCTATATGGATACCCTTGATCACCTTTTCTTGCCTAATTGCGATGGCTAAGACTTCTGTTACAATGTCGAAAAGCAGTGGAGACAATGGGTAATTTTTTCTTTTTTTTGTGAGACAGAGTCTTACTTTGTCGCACTCAGTAGAGTGCTGTTTTGTCACAGCTCACAGCAACTTCCAACTGTTGGACTTAAGCGATTCTCCTGCCTCAGTCTCCCAAGTAGCTGGGACTACAGATGCCCGCCACAATGCCCTGGCTCTTTTTTTTTTTTTTTTTGAGACAGAGTCTCACTTTGTCACCCTCAGTAGAATGCTGCAGCGTCACAGCTCACAGTAACCTCCAGCTCTTGGGCTGAGGTGATTCTCTTGCCTCAGCTTCCCAAGTCCGGCTATTTTTTGGTTGTAGTTGTTATTGTTGTTTGGCAAGTCTAGGCTGGATTCAAACCCACCAGCTCTGGTGTATGTGGCTGGTGCCCTAGCCAATGAGCTATAGGTGCTGAGACTAAAAATAGGTGACTTCTAACAAATCACCTGAAATAGGTGTTTTCTAACAAATTCATACTTCTAGTTCATCTAAAGTGACTACTGTACTTTCACTGGCTTCCAGGAATCTCCTGTTATCACTCTTCCTGGCTTTTCTCCCATCTCACTGGCTAATCCTTCCCTGCCCATCTCTTACTGTAAGAGTATCCTCATGACTCAGTTCTTAGATTCACCTACTCAGGCCAGGTGTGGTGGCTCACATCTGTAATCCTAGCCCTCTGGGAGGCTGAGGCAGGTAGACTGCTTGAGCTCAGTAGTTCAAAACCAGCCTGAGCAAGAGGGAGACCCTATCTCTACTAAAAAGAGAAAAATTAGCTGGGATTGTGGCAGGTGCCTATAGTCCCAGCTACTTGGGAGGCTAAGGCAGGAAGATCTCTTGAGCCCAGGAGTTTGAGTTTGCTGTGAGCTAGGCTAATGCCATGGCACTCTAGTCTGGGCAACAGAGTGAGAGTCTGTCTCAAAAAAAAGATAGTCAGTCAGAATTGAATCCCACTGGATGTCTGAGGTCCTTACCTCCCTGCTGAACTCAGATGTTCTTACCCGTTTGCCCTCCTGATTCCTGCATCTGAACATGCCTAATAGGCATCTCAAATGTAACATGCCCAGAGCAACTCTTTTTTTTTTTTTTTTTTTTTGAGACAGCCTCAAGCTGTCGCTGTGGGTAGAGTGCTGTGGTATCACAGCTCACAGCAACCTCCAACTTTTGGGCTCAAGCGATTCTCCGGCCTCCGCATCCCAAGTAGCTGGGACTACAGGCGCCCACCACAACACCCGGCTGTTTTTTGGTTGCAGCCGTCACTGTTGTTTGGCAGACCCAGGCTGGATTCAAACCCGCCAGCTCAGGTGTTTTGTGGCTGGCACTTTAGCCGCTTGAGCCACAGGCACGGAGCCAACTCTTTTGTTTTAAATTTTAAAATATTAAGGGGTCTCGGCGCCTGTAGCTCAGCAGCTAGGGCACCAGCCACATACACTAGAGCTGGAGGGTTTGAGTCCAGCCCAGGCCTGCCAAACAACAATGACAACAACAACCAAACAACAGCTAGGAGTTGCAGCGCCTGTAGTCCCAGCTACTTGGGAGGCTGAGGCAAGAGAATTGCTTAAGCCTAAGAGTTTGTGGTTGCTGTGAGCTGTGACGTCACAGCACTCTACCCAGGGCAACAGCTTGAGACTCTTCCCCCCCCAAAATATATATATATACATACACACACAAACACACATATATATTAAGGGGGTACAAATGTTTTTGTTATATAGATAACTTTCGTAATGTTTGAGTGAGGGTTATTAGTGTGGCTATTACCTGAGTAGTAGTAACTGTACCCATTAGTTTGCCCTGCCCCTCCTTCTTCCTTCCCTCTCTTTGGGATTCCCAGACAAACAAGTATACTCACTAACCTTCTGGAACACAATTTTGATCACCTGCTTCTCTGCTTGGGGAATTCATATCAAAGACAAATCTGTGCTCTGACTTGCTTTACTGGGCTTCCAATGCTGAATTAATTTTGTTACCCTAAGTTTTTTTTTTTTTGGAGACAGAGCGTCACTATGTCACCCTTGGTAGAGTACCGTAGCGTCACAGGTCACAGCAACCTCCTACTCTTGGGCTTAAGTGATTCTCTTGCCTCAGCCTCCCAAGTAGCTGGGACTACAGGCGCCTGCCACAACGCCTGGCTATGTTTTTGTTGCAGTTGTCATTGCTGTTTAGCTGTCCTGGGCTGGGTTCAAACCCGCCAGCCTGGGTGTATGTGGCCGGTGCCCTACCCACTGAGCTATGGGGGCCGCCTATCCTAAGATTTTTTTTAATACTAAGATTGTTAAAGCATAGGGATTTTTATAAATTGAGATAAAAATTTGCATTATATAAAATTCACCATCTTAACCATTTTAAAGTGCACAATTCAGTGGACTTGGATATTACATGGATCTTTATATAATGTAATTAAAGTTTTTAGTTTAGAGGCATACCATTAATAAATACTTTTGTAAAAATCTGCTTATTCTTTCTTTCTTTTTTGGTATTTTTGGCTGGGGCCATGTTTGAACCCACCACCTCCAGTATTTGGGGCCGGCACCCTACTCCTTGAGCCACAGACACCACCCCCATGCTTATTCTTTATTTTATTTATTTATTTATTTATTTATTTATTTATTTATTTATGTTTTTGAGACAGAGTCTCAAGCTGTTGCCCTGGGTAGAGTACTGTGGCATCATAGCTCACAACAACCTCCAACTCTTGGGCTCAAGTGATCCTCTTGCCTCAGTTTTTCTATTTTTAGTAGAGATGGGGGTCTTGCTTTTGCACAGGCTGGTGAGCTCAAGCAATCTACCCACCTCAGCCTCCCAGAGTGCCAGGATTACAGGCATGAGCCACTGCGCCCGGCTGCTTATTCTTTTAATAATCTCTCTCTCTTTGGTAAAAGCCTTATTGATACATAGCTCACATACCACACATTTCTCTTACTTCAAGCCTGCAAATCAATTGATTATGCTATTAATGTATTCATAGCATGTATAACCATCAATCCAATAAATTTTAGAACATTTTATCACCTCCAGAAGAAACCCCCTACCATTTAGCTATTACTCCCTTATATGCCTCCATTTCCTGTAGCCCCTGACAACTAGTCTACTTTCTTCTCTATAGATTACTAATTTGGAAATTTAGTATATGTGAAATCATATAATAAACATAATAGTCTTTTGTGACTAGCTTCTTTCACTTAGCATGTTTTTAAGATTTATCCATGCACAAAAATGTATCAGTATTTCATTCCTTTTCTCATCAGAAAACACTCTATGTATGGATATACCACTTTTGTTTGTCAGCTGATGGACACTTAGGTTATTTCTATTTTAACTATTATGAATAATAGTGTTATAAACATTTGTATACAAGTTTTGTTGTGAACATATGTTTTCATTTCTTTTGGGTACATACCTAAGACTGGCATTTCTGGGTCATAGAGTAATGCTAAATTTCTTGGGAAATGATAGACTGTTTTTTAAAATGGTTGACACCATTTGATCTTATCAGTGGAGTGCGAGGGTTTCCCTATATCCTGGTAAAGACTTAATGTCTGCCTTTGATTCTAGCCATTCTAATGGGTGTGAAGTGGTATCACACTGTGGTTTTGCTTTCCTTTTCCTTTTATTTTTTTGGCTGGGTTTGAACTCACCACCTCCAGCATATGGTACCTGCGCCCTACTCCTTTGAGCCACAGGTGCCGCCCCCTTTGCTTTCATTTTCTTTCTTTCTTTTTTTTTTTTTTTTGAGACAGAGTCTCACTATGTTGCCCTTGGTAGAATGCCGTGGTGTCACAGCTCACAGCAACCTCCAACTCTTGGGCTTAAGTGATTCTCTGGCCTCAGTCTCCCAAGTAGCTGGGACTATAGGCGCCTGCCACAATGCCCAGCTATTTTTTTGGTGTAGTTGTCACTGTCGTCTTTAGCTGGTCTGGGCTGGGTTTGAACCCCTCAGCCCTGGTGTATGTAGCCAGTGCCCTAGCCACTAAGCTATGGGCACCAAGCCTGCTTTCATTTTCTTGATCACTAATACTATCAAGCATCTTCTCATGTGCTTATTGGTCATGTGGACATCTTCAAGAGACAAGGTCTCACTCTGTCACTGAGGCTGGAATACAGTTTGTGATCATCATTCACTATAGCCTCAAACTCCTGGGTTCAAGTGATCCTCCTACCTCAGCCCCCAATGTGCTGAGATTATAGGTGTGAGCCATTGCAGGTGTGAGATATTATAAGACTTTTTATGTATTCTAATAACAAGTCCCTTACCAGATATGTGACTTGGAAAATTTTTCCCCTATTCTGTATGTTCTCTTACTTTCTTGATAATATTCTTTAAAGCATATAAGTTTTAAATTTTCTTTTGGTTAGAGACAGAGTCTCACTCTTTCCCCCACGGTACAGTGCCAAGGGGTCACACAGCTCACAGCAAACTCCAACTCCTGGGCTTAGGCGATTCTCTTGCCTTAGCCTCCTGAGTAGCTGGGACTACAGGTGCCCACCACAATGCCTAGCTAATTTTTGTTGTTGTTGTTGTTGTTGTTGCTGCAGTTTGGCCGGGGCCAGGTTTGAACCCACCACCCTTGGTATATGGGGCCGGCACCCTGCCCACTGAGCCACAGGCGGCACCCTATAAGTTTTAAATTTTGATGAAGTCCAATTTAACTAGTTTTACTTTTGTTGCTTGGGCATTTGTTATTATACATAAGAAACTAATCAAAGGGACCACTATGGTTTCTTATAAGAGTTTTATAATAGCTTTAGCTGTTACATTTTAGTGTTTTTTTTTTTTTAACTTAATTTTCATTTATAGGGTATAATATGATGATTTGACATACAACGTGGAAAGCTTAAATCAAACGAATTAACATAACCATCACCTCACTTACTTATTTTTGTGGTAAGACATTTACATTTATAATATACTCTTAGTGTTTTGAAATGTGCCCTTGCATTGTGCACCCTAGGTGAGATCCTGCCAAATACCCTCCTTCCATTCTCCCTCCCCCCTACCGTCCCTTCTCCCTCCTCTCCCTTCTTTCTTTCTGGACTATCTTTGTGTTTTATCATTCATATGAATGTGTAAGTGTTTATATATTGGTTTCATAATAGTATTGAGTACACTGGATACTTTTATTTCCATTCTTGAGATTCTTTACTAAGAATATGTTCCAGCTCCATCCAGGTAAACATAAAAGATGTAAAGTCTCCCTCTTTTTTATGGCTGCATAGTATTCCATGGTATACATATGCCATAATTTGTTTATCCATAGGTCTAATGACTTCCCAGTTAATTATTTTAAAGCCCATACCTGAAATGAAATACAAAAATTAATTCAAAATGAACACTTAGCCTAAGTGTTCATTTTGAGTTAATTTTTATATTTGATGTCAGGTAGGGGCTTTAAAATAATTAACTGGCAATTCATTAGACCTGGACAGCTCAAGAATCCTGGGTTCCTAAGTTGTTAACCAGTGACTTTCCACTCGAATGATCCAAATGACCACAGCTTCACTTTAACCAATCAAATATTTTATTTGTTTTGCTTCCAAGTTCAGTTTATAGAAAAGCCTTCCCCATGTTCTTTTGGCAGATCCCTGAACTATTACTTAATGGTAAGTAATAGGACAGGTGCAGAGGCTCAGTCTGGAATGCTGAGGTGGGAGGATCGCTTGAGCTCAGGAGTTCAAGACTAGTATGAACCAGAGTGAGACCCTATGTCTTCTAAAAGAAAAATTAGCTGAGCGTGTGGTGGGTGCCTGCAGTCCCAGCTACTCAGGAGTCTGAGGTAGGAGGATAGCTTGAACTTAGGAGCTTGAGGTTGCTGTGAGCTAGACTGATGCCATGGTAGGTACTCTTGACTTGGTGACAGACTGAGACTCTGTCTCAAAAAAAAAAAAAAAAAGGTAGATAATAATATCTGCCATTCCATCTTTGATATCTTAAAATAAAATATTCCAAAAAATTTTTATCATATGTACCAGGAACTATGATTATACAGGGTGTCCATAAAGTTCATGTGCAATTAAAATAGTTGGCTACTTCATATTATCCACAAAACAATTCTGGGGATGGATATCATAAACTCCATTTTACAGATGAGAAAAATGATTTAATCAAGGTCACACTGACTGTGGAAAATTGTTTTTATTAATGGTTCCCAAAGAATTAGGCTTCCTTGAATTCATGTAGTCTCCTCCTACCTTGATTCTGGGCCTTTCCGTGTGATTCGCTTTGGCTAATGGGGCGTTTGCCAATTTGATAAAAACAGAGGCTCCTCAGTAAGTGCTACTAGGACTTGACTTCTTGGAATGTGCTATTACCATGTAAGGAAGCCAAGTTTCAATTACTTGGAGATGAAAAGACCACATAGAGAAAAGATCCAGCCTTTTCAGGTGAGCCCAGCCCTCCAGCTGACCCTCTAGCTGAATGCAGTGACTTGAGTAACCTTGGGCAAACCCAGCAAAATAAATGCATGGTAAACATCCAGAATTGTGACAGATACTGGATCAAATCATTGTTGATTTTGTTGTAAAGTTTGTGGTAAGACATTGTATTGTGAGAATTTTACTTTATATTTTTGTTTTAAACTAATAAACATTGTCTAGTTTAGCACATTCATGGAAATAATAGGTCATTCAGTCTAAATGAAGACTCTGTGTGACTGAAACCTATTACTGGGAATGTGACGAAGCATTTGGTGGAGTTAGTGTACCAGACTGTGACACCATGGATAGAGACTGGACACGGAAAATACAAGAACTGGAAAATATAAGAAATAGCCTTCAAAAAACTTCTGAGACTTGTCTCAAAATAATTACTCCTGTTCCAACAAGGTCTTCAACCAAACTAAGGAGAAACAAACAGGAAAACTTTTTCTACCATGGACCAGTGTTTCTCATACTAGGCAAGGGCTTGCCAGCAGTACTTGGCCAGCACATAGAGTAGCAATTTAGCTATGACTCTGAATTCAGAGAGGAAAATAGCTATTTGTTGCACATCCAGCCCTCTTCACCTTGAAGGCTGTGGAGCAGACTTTGACAGGAGTGAAGTGGAGGTGGGGGTGCTGGGGTTTCTCTAGACCAGACAGATGGTAAGCCTGTTCTCATTTGGATTACTTCCATGGGGCTGTGCCAAAAACATGCTCATATTCCCTATGCTTGTCTACATTGCCTCTCTCCTTACCCCACGACCACTGAAGCACTTCCTCAAAACCTCTAGAGTCTCGAAGGGGTGTTTCAAAATCACTTAGTATTAGATTGCTAATTACTACAAGATTAAGATTACTACAAGATTATTAATCACTTGTATTAGATTAACCCTCAACCAATGCAAGAATTCCTCATATAGAGACCTTGACAGATTCTTGTCCAGATCTCCTTACACACTTACAGTGCTGCATTATGTCCTGGGTGCATAGTCACTGAGAAGATCTGACTGGTAGAAAGTATTTGCCAATACAAAACTCACACCTGCCTCCTCCTGCTTTCATCTTTGGGTCCAATTTCTGCCTCTTGAAGTGGCAGAGCATAAATCTGCGCTATCCCTCTTTCTCTGACTAGTCAAAAACAACTCATCTGCCACTACCCATTTTAAGTCTTCTCTTCTGTGTTAACTGCTCTGACAACCCCTTCCACAGTCATTTCTGTATCTATTGGGTTCCTTACATATAAGACCACTCCCCGGCACTTATACTTTACTATCTTAGTTATCTTTGGCATTCTTTATGCCTTCCTAACGTACTGTACCAGACCAATCTTGTTCAACAAAGTTGTGAGCTGTTTTTCAGTTGCTATGGACCTCAAGGTTGAAGATCACATATATACCAAGCATGTACCAAGAGCTGGAACTTAAGTGCTCAGACCCAAGAGCCGGGCATAAATTAAGAAGTGAACATTCCATAGCAGGATCCGGATCAAATGAGAACAAGCACTGGACTACCACCTGGCAAGATCCTATCAGATCATACCTCATTACCCTCTGATTATAAAACCAGCTTAACTCCCTCGTTTGGAAAGACACAGCTTTGGAACTATCCCCAGTATGAGCCTTGTGACAAGTAACTTCCCTCCCCCCTTTGTTATAACTGACTTGGCTGCTGGGTCTACTGGCCCAATATCCACCAAGCAAATGAACTCCTCCATTTAGGAGGTAACATAACAAGAACATGATCTCTCGAGGGCTGTCAGTCTCATTCTTTTTAACATGTCTACCTCCATATCGCTTCACCATTACACATGTCCTCCATGAAGTAGCCCTAATCACAATGAGTCTATTTACTTTCTATCATATTTCCTTATAAAAATTCTCTGCTCTAATCAACGTATACCCTGTCTTCCCCATTTGCTAATACTTTCTTGTTTCCCATCTCAACTTCCTCCCTCTTGGGCAGGGAGTATTAGCCTTGGGTACATGAACACTGGACATTTCTACAAAATGTCCTTTTTTTTTTCTTTTTTTAGGACAGAATGTTTCACAACTTTCAATTTTCAAAAGGTCCCACAACTCCAAAAATGACTGATTAAAATCCATTAGTATAGTTTTTTTCCCTCTCTGCTTAACCAATTTTTCCCATTCCTAAAAGCCCAGTTTATGCCCCTAGATCCATGGAACCTTCCAGGATTCCTAGATTTTCTAGGCTCTGAACTTATATATAAGTTGTATATAACTTATATATATATCAATTTTTCTCCCATTACTTTGCTTGATTTATTATGTACTTGGTAAAAACTGTAAAATTAGTATCTTCATTGTGACTTAATTCTTTTGTTATTTAATATTTTATGATTGTAAACTCTTCACAGTATGTTCGGTGCCTTTGAGTTGTAGAGGGGTATATCACAGCCATGACACTGTTGTTAGAGCTGGGCAAAATGCCACAATTAGCAGCACCTTACCTCTGCTTTACGGATATTTTCTCTAGCTTCATCTATTTTCTGTTCCAGCTCCACTCGGCTTTGGTCTGATACAGCAACTCCATGACATTCCAGATCATTTAAAACCTATTAAATGGGAAAATAATGATGAGTGTTTTTTCTTTTTATCTTCTTTCTTTAAATGACTACACTATTTAGATAGTTCAAAGGCATTAGTGGGTAGCAGCCATGATTCCTTTTTTAAACTTTTAATTTTGTCCATTTATTTTTTAATTTTTTAAAAATTCTGAATAACTATAGACTCGCTAATTACAAAACTAGTACAGAGTCCTCCTATCCACCTTTCTCCAGTGGTAACAACTCATACAACTAGAGTTGAGTATAGAAAACAAGAAACTGACTTTGGTACAATCCACAGACCTTACTTGGTTTACACAGTTTTAAATTGCATATCTTTAGAGCAGTGCCTGTGGCTCAAAGGAGTGGGGCGCCGGCCCCACGTCCTGGAGGTGGTGGGTTCAAACCCAGCCCTGGCCAAAAATTGAAAAAAAAGAAAAAAAATTGCATATCTTTAATATTTAAAAATTACGTGAATATAGAGTATTGTTGTAAAATAACAGCTAATACAAAAATGACAAAAATTCTCCATTATACCTCCACGATCCACCATGTGTCCTCTACCCCAAGATAATTACTGGTCCACCAATTTAGGTGATTTTTTACAAATCATTTATCCATTTCCTTACATACTTATACAAACATAAAGCTTCGTTTTATAAAAATGAAAAGAGATATATAATCCATCCATATATATGACATTCAATATGTCTAAGAAATATTTTTATGTTTGCACAAATAAATGGACCATATTCTCTTCAATTAAATCTGTAGATTTAATAATTTAACAGTATTATATTTTACTTACTGTTATTCTCTGGCTATTTGAATTTTCAGACTTCTCAACATTAACCTAGGCAATGACTCTTTGAATATCTATGAGACTATTTATTTAAGATAAAAACACATAAGTGAAAACTGTACATTTTAATTTAATTTTTTTTTTTTTTTTTTATGAGAGTCTCACTTCATCGCCCTTGGTAGAGTGCTGTGGCGTCACACAGCTCACAGTAACCTCCAACACCTGGGCTTAGGCGATTCTCTTGCCTCAGCCTCCAGAGTAGTTGGGACCACAGGCACTTGCCACAATGCCTGGCTATTTTTCTGTTTTGCAGGTAGGCGGAGGCTGGGTTTGAACCCGCCACCTTCGGTATATGGGGCTGGCGCCCTACTCGATGAGCCACAGGTGCCGCCCGTGAATTTAATTTTTTGAGATAGAGTCTTAAGCTGTTGCCCTGGGTAGAGTGCCGTGGTGTATAACTCATAGCAACCTCCAGCTCTTGGGCTCAATTTATCCTCTTGCCTCGGTTTTTCTATTTTTAGTAGAGACATGGTCTCACTTTTGCTCAGGCTGGTCTTGAACTGGTGAGCTCGAGCTGTTCACCTGCCTCAGCCTCCCAGAGTGCTAGGATTACAAGTGTGACCCACCACACCTGGCCATACATTTTAATTTTAATAGACATTGTCAAATAGTGCCCCCCAAATTATACCTAACTCTTCTACTAATAGTGTGTGACAGTATATTTCCCTTATCTCACCAACTATGGACATTGTCAATCTTTAAAATTATGGCAGTTGACTCGGCACCTGTAACTCAAGTAGCTAAGGCACCAGCCACATACACCAGAGCTGGAGGGTTCAAATCCAGCACGGGCCTGCCAAACAATAACTACAACAGGGGCGGCACCTGTGGCTCAAAAGAGTAGGGCACCGGCCCCATATGCCGGAGGTGGTGGGTTCAAATCTAGCCCCGGACAAAAACTGCAAAACAAACAAACAAAAATTATGGCAGTATGATTTTTTTTTAAAAAAATCTCATTATTTTCATTTTTATGTCTTTGAGTAATTTATAGCATCTTTTTATATGTTGCTGGCCATCTGTATTTCTAATTCTATAAATGGGCAGCTCATATCTTCTTATCCATTTTTATACTTTGTCTTTTTATTATTTAGATATTTTTCTTTTTAAGTATTAGCCCTTTTTTTTGTTTTTTAGGATACAAATATTTCTTTGCACTTTATCCCCTTTTTCTTTATGTTCTTTTATTTTAGACACTTTTAATTTTTTTTTACTTTTTATTTTTATTTTTTGTTTTTGCAGTTTTTGGCCGGGGCTGGGTTTGAACCCACCACCGCCAGCATATGGGGCCAGCGCCCTATTCCTTTGAGCCACAGGCGCTACCCTAGACACTTTAAGTTTATATGTGATTATATTTATCAATCTTTTCCTTTCTGGCTCCTAGGTTTTGTGTCCTGATTAAGAAGCTATCTGTAATACACATATGTCAAAAATATTCCATGTTTTTCTAGATTTTAATAATCTCAGGCTTAGCACTTACAATGCAATTCTTCTGAAATTTATTTTGAATATAGAAGGGAGAAATCTAACTTTATATTTTTTCCTAACTACCTGGACAGTTGCCCCAGCACCATTTATTCATTCCTTTCCCTGAAGATCTGAAATGAAATTATCATGTTATTTATTATGAAAAATTTGAGATATACTCAAAAGTAGAGATAACGGTACAACAAACTCCCATATATTAATCTCTGAGATTTAAAACTTGTCAAGATTTTTCCACATTTCCTTTACTTATCCTTCTTTCTTTACTAAAGAATTTTAAGACAAATTCCAGATATATCATTTCACCTCTACATGCTTTAGTAAAAGTCTCTAAACATGGACATTTTTTATATATAAATAATACCACTGTCACATCTAACAGTAATTTCTTGGTAGTCTCTAATACAGTGTTCATCATATTTCCCTGCATGCTTCAAAAGCAGGAGCATGATTGGTTTGTTTGAATTATTTAAGTTGTTATACCTAATTCCCATATATACACCAATAATTTTCCTTTTTTTTTAGACAGAGCCTCAAGCTGTCACCCTGGATAGAGTGCCGTGGCATCACAGCTTACAGCAACCTCCAATTCCTGGGCTCAAGCGGAGTCTCCTGCCTCTGCCTCCCAAGTAGCTGGGACTACAGGCGCCCGCCACAACACCTGGCCATTTTTTGGTTGCAGCCATCATTGTTGTTTGGCTGGCCCGGGCTGGATTCGAACCCGCCACCTCAGGTGTAAGTGGCTGGTGCCTTAGCCGCTTGAGCCACAGGTGCCAAGCCTATACCACAGTTTTAATTACTATGGTCATCACTTTATGTTTTGTATGTTTCAATATGTGCTAAGGCACGTAAATCTCATTAATATTCTTGGCTATTCCCGCACATTAAAAAAAAATTTCCGGATATATTTTAGAACCACATTGTCAAGTCCCTTTAAAACTATAAGTTTCACTTACAAGAGAAAATAAGAAATTACATTAAGATTACACATAAATTTAGTGAAAATCCACATTTTTTGCATCTCTTCAATTTCTTTTTTTTTTTAAATACATGTATTTTATTATTCTTCATTACATTATTTCCCAACCCCCCCCCCCCAGTGGTAAGACAGAATTTATTTACAGAAAAGAATACAGAAAACACTAAAGCACCTGGTAGAGGGAGAGAACTCAAGTGGGGAGTGAGAAGCTCTCTCCCTTTCTCTCCCGGTCTTTCCTCATCTCCTCATTTAGGCCTTTAGTCTCAGGGTATATATAGGTGTATGGGTTCCTTGGCCAGGAAACGTATGAATACAGTCCCTTCTGCCAGGGGCAAGGTGAATGAATGTATCAATGAATGGATACAGTCCATTCATGGAATTGAGGCCTAGGAAATTCACAAGAAATTGACCTAGGCATAGGAAATGAAGGAGGCAAACACCTAACATAACACAACTAGTCTGCACAGAACTTCAAATATGCCATCTTCCTCTTCAAAAGAGAAGAAGAAATACTTTCTTTTTAGGTTATATGATTAACTCCTTGAGCTGAGTCAAGTTCTCATTTTAAATTCAATTTATACGAGTATGTAATATGTTAGGTAGAAGAGAAATGGGAAGAAGAAAGATTTTAAAAAGTTTGTTAACACATACACAGTCATATTAAAATAAAGAAGGGATCTTCATGGCTACTATATTCCTCATTTCTGAAGTAGCACTTATAGAGATGTAGTCAGTATGTTTATTTTTAATGGCACGTTTTAATTGTAAATTGTACTAATTTATGGGGTACAAATGAAGTAAAGATTTATAAATACATGGTGAAATAGTTCAATCAAGCTGGTTTACTCTCATCACCACAATACTTAACACTTTTTGTGGTGAGAATGTTAGAAATTTACTCTGTAAGCAATTTTGTCGACTACAATACTCTTATTAACCACGTTTTGATGGAACTGCTATAACCACCATCCTACTCGCTGCTTCTGGGAGTGTGATTGTTTTAGACTCTACATATAATCGAGAATCTGTAGTATATGTCGTTTCCTATTCTGGGCTTATTTCGTTTAGCATAATTCTTCTCCAATTTCATCAATGTTGTTGAAAATGACAGAGTTTCTTTCCTTTTTAAAACTGAATAGTATTTCTTTCTGTATATATACCACAGTGTCTTTATTCATTCATCTATTGACAGAGACCTGATTCCTTAACTTGGCCTTTGTGAATAGTGCTACGATGAACATGAGAATGTGGAAAACCCTTTGACAAATACATTTAAAACCTTTTGGGTAAAACCTCAGAAGTGGGATTGCTGGATCAGTTTGGTAATTCTGCTTTTAGCATTTTAGGGAACTTCCATGCAATTTTTCATAATGGCTGTACTAATTGACATTCCTGCCAACAGCCTATGAAGGTTCCCTTTTCTCTTCGTTCTTGCCAACACTTGTGATCCTTCATCTTTTTGATAATAGCTTCTCCCACAGATGTGAGATGACGCCCCACTGTGGTTTTAATGTGTCTTCCCCTAATAACTAGTGCGGTTGAGGATTTTTTCATGTATCTGTTAGCCATTTAGAAGTCCTTCTTTTAAGGCATGTGTATTTAGGTCTTGTGCCCATTTTTTCTATTTTGGTTTTTATTTTCTTGCTATTGAATTATTTGAGCTCTTTATGTATCTTGAATATCAACCTCTTATTAGATGCCTTGCTTGAAAATATTTTCTCTAATATGGTAAGTTGTCTGTTCTCACTGTTAGTTGTTTTCTTTGCTGTGAAAAATCTCTTTAGTTTAATATAATCCCATTTTTTTAGTCTTGCTTTTGTTGGAATCAAATTAAAAAAAATTATCCAGACCAATGTCATGTAGTTTTTTCCCTTGTGTTTTCTTCTAGTAGCTTCATAATTTCTGGTCTTATAGTTAAGTCTTTATTAGATTTTGAGTTGATTTTTATATATGGTATGAGATAAGTGTCCAATTTCATTCTTCTGCATGTAGATATACAGTTTTCTCAATTCAAATTTCATTATTTTTCCCTTAGCAAGAACTCAGCTGGTTGTAATTTCCTGAAGGATCTGGACCATTCACAGTTTTATCTGAATTGGGTTGTAATTTTCATTCCTTATAATGACAGGACATAGGAATACTGAGACACCCAGAAGTTGCAGACATATCCACTTATCCTCTTCCCACAGTAGTAATCCAATTTCCCCTTGATAGTCAGGAATAATTACCCCCAGAAAGTGTGGCAACTGTTGAATCATTACCATTGGAGTAAAATGGCCAGTTATAAATTTCAATTTTCAGTTTACTGGAACTATTGCTGTCTGCTAGTGGAAATTTTAATCTTTTTGGAATGCTAAATCTTGACTTAGACATTAGTCTAATATGATAGTCACTTGTCACATGTGACTATTTACATTGCACTTAAATTATTTAAAATTAAATAGATTTTAAAATTCATTATCTCAGTTACAGAAGCCATTTTTCAAGAGTTCAGTAACTACATATAGCCAGCGGCTACCACGTTGGACTGTACAAATATGGACGGGTGTCCTCAGGCCTAGAGATAAGTATAATCCCAAGTTTTGCTGATGGAAGCAAAATTACTGCAAGGAAAACACCAGATTTAATAGTGAGAAGATTTCTCCCACGTGCATCTGTTGATTTCTGAATCTATTGATTTTGCCTAAGGAGAAACAGGATGATATACACATATACAAGTTCCTGAATTAGAGGATATACTCAGTTCTGGAGAACATCATCACAGCCCTATGAAATGCTTTAACCAAACTGATGCCATAATTTTATCTTCAAAAAAATCTATTCTACCATACTATTCTAGTAAAATTGCTTCAGCATCATGAGGAATGTCGTAAGACCAGTGAATTGCGTTGATACAAGACCATGTCTCTTGCTCAAAAGCGAAACTATATGGAATACCATACAGTGATTGCGAATGAGGCGTTCTATAAACCTGAGCAATGGTTCTAGCACAAGCATTGCAAGCAAAGAAGGTAAATTGTATTTGGAAATTAAGTGTCTATTTCAGTGAAAACAAAGTGCTGCTCCAACCATTATGACATGGTCTGATGTAATCAGCCTGTACCAGGGGGCCTGTGACCTCTTGGAGAATGGCACGATGTTAGCTGCTGAGCACTGGCCTCTGGTGATGGCAGTTTGGACCTTCAGCATTGGCTTGAGCCAGATTGGCTTTGGTGAGTGGTAGTTTATGTTTTGGAGCCAATGTTTAAACTCTAGCCCTAAAACATAACCGCTTTGTTCCTGGGCCTTGTTTATGACAAAGACAGAAGCATTTCATTCACTTCCATGGGGAGGATCATTTCGTCTACATCATCATTAAAATCCTCCAGTCTGAGGTTGCTTTTTAGGTGCTCATAGGAAGAACAAATAGTGTCAGAGTCTGTGCCTGGTCACATGCCCAGCTTTCCCGTTATACCCCCAAGTCCATCATCACTTATCTGATATCTTTGCCACTGTCCATTAAATTGTGTAGATCCCTATCTCCGGCCACATATTCCTTCTTCCTGGAAAAGCAAACGACCAGACGTGCCGCTCAAGTTTTTCCACTGCAGGATTTTCCTTCCCCACTGCCCTCCAGTGCCACCTGAAAGGGGTCTATACAGGTGCTCCCACTTCTAAATGAAGTCATTTGCTTTTTGATCTGCTGATTATAGGAAAAATCTCCATGTGGCCATGAGGGCAAGTTGAAACGGAGGAAGCATTGCATCAGCAATGTGGCCTGGGGACCATTTGCTCCTGTAACTTCTATTTACCTTCAGAAAGTGCTGCTTTGTTTCCACCTTTATGGTTCGATGGTCAGATAACTCCCAGTTCATGATGGGCAGCTGAGGCCATGTCATAACGTGGTGTCCTATGATGAGGGTTCATCCTCTGGCTTCAGCCTGATAGTAAACTGAAACTGTTTCAAAACTCAATTGTTATTTTCAGAGGATGGCAGTACTTTAATCCAAAATTTTGGATGTTTGCACTCCGAGCCTCTTACAGGGTTTTCCAGAGTCTACAGAAAGCATCCTTCTCTGCCACAGCCATATCAAGCACCATGTGAATATGTGGAGTCATGTGGTACAATTGGTACTACAGCTGAGGAATTATTTTCTTTTTCTGGGATCTACTCAAAATTGGCAGATTATCAGGCTACTCAATAAATTGGTCAGAACTGCATGTCCAAATGAAGTATACAGTTCTGCAAAGTCTAAAGCAATGTACTTAAAGTTTTTTGGGGGGGGGGTTATTAATAAAAGAAAGCAGA
Source organism: Perodicticus potto (assembly GCA_963574655.1). Classification (NCBI taxonomy): domain Eukaryota; kingdom Metazoa; phylum Chordata; class Mammalia; order Primates; family Lorisidae; genus Perodicticus; species Perodicticus potto. The sequence goes on along the minus strand of CAUYRH010172336.1, from coordinate 52,239 downwards.
TGAAGCAACTGGCCTTTCATTATACTTTGGAAACGTCTCAGGCCACTGGACCCCTAGGAGTTTCGCTGAGGTGATAGGTTCCTGAAGTTTTGTAGGATTTCTTCTCTTTCTTCTCTCATCATATATTCTACTAAGGTGTAGAAAGCAGTTGCTACGTTCTGCTCATCTGATCTAATCAACATATCATAAAGATAATGGATTATCAATGCAATGATGTCCTGTGGAATGAAGATGCCAAATAGGTCTCTGTGGAATAGACTGCGGCACAGGATTGGAGGTATATTAGGGTCCTGCATTGTTGGCCCTGTTAGAGAAATTTGTTTGTGAAATTTTTTTTTTATAGAGAGAGACTGAGAGTGAAAGAGAGAGAAAAGCTTTATCAGATTGCAGATGCCTGGAGATGTGTTGATTTGTTTCAGCAATGATACCACATCTGGATCAGCAGCTGCAATTGCATTTCACCACCTGATTAAGTTTGCACTAATGCACTGTCATTTTCTAAGTCCCATCTGTCTTTTGTACAGGCCAAGAAATCCAGTTGAACGAGAATGTGGTAGTATCACTATACTACATCTTTACAAGATTTTCTTGTTGGTGGAATTTATCTCTGAAATCCCTCCAAGAATATGTTGTTTGCTTTGGGTTTATTATTTGGGGAGATAGAAACAGTTTCACAGGCTTTCATCTGGACTTTTCTGCAGTATTTCCCATGAAATTGCTTATATACTTGGTTTAGCTCTCTAAGAAGCTGACAGAGGAGACCCCGTGTGAGCAGAAGGAGCCAAGGCTCTGATTGCTGCTCCTGCCAACCAGGTGAACTGAGATTAGCAAAAACCTACATGAGGTGCTCCAAGCTGGCTTTAGAGCACAAGATAATGATAACTGATGCTTTACTTTGCCTTCCCGATATTACCTCCTCATCATGAAGATACTTTTCTAGTTTATCTTATAGAAGATACATGGTTTATTATTCAAATGCAAAATAAATCTATAATCTTCCAGTAGCAGAATTTTGCACATGGCTCTATTTATTTATTTATGCCTTCTTTAATTTCTTTCAGTAGAATTTTATAATTTTCTGTTTAGAAGTCATGTACATGTTGTTAGTTAGATTTAGTCTTAGGTATTTGATATTTTTGACGTTATTTTTAATGCTATTTTAAATGGAATAATTAAAATAATTCTATTTGAATTGTTTAGGAACCATGTACAAATTTATATGCATACATATCTTTTATAATTTCCTACATTGAATAGTCACTTTTTTATGTGCTCAGTTAACCTATATGAAAATAATGGCTCTACAATTTCTTATTTTGCAATTCTTAAGACTTTTATTTTTTTAATTTTTTAAATGTATTTCTTAGGCCCCCCCAGCACAATGTTGACTAAATGTAATGATAATGGACAGTCTTGTCTTACTCACAACGTTTACTGGGCGGTGTGTGTGTGTATATATATATATATATTTTTGCACACACATATATACACGCTGTGTATATTCTCTTTATCAGGTTAAGAAAACTCCCTTTTGTCTTTCTAGTCTTTGTTTGCTAAGTTTTTAAAAAATTATTGAGTATTTGACCTGGCGCGTTGGTTCACACCTATAATCCTAACATTTTGGGAGGCTGAAGAGCTCAGGAGTTTGAGACCAGCCTGAGCAAGAGTGAGACCCAGTCTCAAAAAAGTAGCTGAGCGTTGTGGCAGGCACCCATAATTTCAGCTACCTAGGAGTTTGAGGTTGCTGTGAGCTATGATGCCATAGCACTCTATTGAGAGCAACAAAGTGAGACTTTGTCTCAAAAAACAAAACAATAAAATTGCCGATTGTTTGATTTTCCTGTAAATATGGAGATAATTATGTGACTTCTTAATTTTTCTGATAATATGCTAACATGCATTATTTTTTAATATTAGCTAACTCTACATTTCATGAATAAACTTTATTTTTAAAATATATTATTTTAAATTTGATTGCTATAATTTAATTTGGTATGTATATAAATATTATTTTCAACTATGCTCACGAGAGATGTTGCTGTTATGATCCATATACTACAGATTTGGAAACTGAGGTATAGACAGTTTAAATAATTAAGAAAAGCTAGAGAGATAGTAAGTGGTTTAAAGTAAGGATGTCTAATTCAATAATATATTTCCATGAAATTAAATTAATATATTATTGGCCAGGCATAATGGCTCAGGTCTGTAATCCTAGCACTGTGGGAGGCCAAGGCAGGTGAATCGCCTGAATTCAGGAGTTTGAGACCAGCCTGAGCAAGAACAAGACCCCGTTTCTAAACCAAAAAAAAATTGCTGGGTATTACTTTGGGCATCTGTAGTCCCAGGTACTTGAGAGACCAAGGCAAGAGGATTGATTCCTTGAGCCTAAGAGTTTAGATTGCTGTGAGTTATTGTACCGCAGCACTCTACCCAGAATGACAAAGTGAGACTCTGTCTCAAAAACAATTAATAAACTATGGCTACCTAGTACAATGTTTTCAGAAAACTTTACAAAAAAAATGAATGCTGCTGCTCTGTGAAGTCTCCTGTAGTGAAGGTTAGGAATCTGTATTTTTCTACAAATTATCCCACTTTGGCAAGTTTTCCATTTTGCACACAGCGGTAAGGTGTTTTTAACCTCCGCCTACAAGTCCCTAAGCGGTCTTTCTTTCCCTCTTTCTTTTTTGCTTCTCCCCCCTCCACATTTACACGTACTACTCAACCACACTTCCCACTCGCTGGTGCTTGAGCTCCGTCAGGGTCATGAGAACGATCCGTGCGATTCCCTCGGCACAGAAGTGTCTGTCTCCAGACCCCCGTGTGGCTCAGTCCTTCTCATGTCCTCTACTGCTTGGCGGGCATGTCTTCTTATGAGACGCCACTCCCCGAGTCCAGCTGCCTTCCCCTGTCAGGGCTGGCACAGAGGCTCAGAATCACACTCCCGCCTTCCTGCTCTGCGCTAAGCCTTTCTTTCTTTTTTTTAATTAATTTATTTTTTATTATTAAATCATAGCTGCGTACATTAGTGCAATCAAGGGGTACAATGTGCTGGTTTCACATGCAATCTGAAATGTTTTCATCAAACTGTTTAACATACCCTTCATGGCATTTTCTTTGTTATTGTATGAAGACATGTGTATTCTGCATTTAGTGAGTTTCGCCTGTACCCTTCTAAGATGCACCACAGGCGTGGCCCCACCAATTACCCACCCTCCACGCTAAGCCTTTCATTAGGTCTCTTTACCTGTTTCTCACCTCCATACTGGGCGTCACTACCTTACATATTAAATTCATGTGTCTAACTTCTCCAGAAGAACTCAAACTTCTTTATAAGACGGACAAGGTTTGTTCTGGTCTCATTCTGTCTAAAACTCAGATAGATGACTATCTGACATATTATACATTTTTTTACTTACAAATTTTATTCAATGAATGGATGAAAACATGAATGAATGAGTTTATAAGTGTCCAAAGTTAACTAATTGATCAGAAATTCTTACTAATTATTGTTTTCTTATGAATCTAACCCTTTCCCCTAGACTCCACCCTCTGTAAATCTAACCCTGAAGAGAGACAAGTTTGCTGCCTTCAGCATTATCATCTTTTTATAGAAATCACTGCAGAAGGTGCTGATAGATATTTAACATGTCTTGGAGGTGTATCCTTGCAGTGCCCAAGGTAAATTATAGGTGGGAGCATTAACCATTTGCCATATCATAAGCTTTTGTTGTTCTGCTAGTGCTGCTGAGTTCATAATCCCCAATTTACATGCAATATGCTTGAAAATGAAAGACTATTGTTGATATTCAAGTAAGATATGTAATATCCTATGTAATTAATTTCCCTCAATATATGCCCTTTAGCTACATTCAACCCTGCCCTTCACACCCAGTCTTGAGATAAATGTAAAAGCAGGATTATATGTATATATAATAAATGGTGCATCTCTCTACCAAATTGATTTCTGAAGCCAAAGAAATAATTGTAATTTATGAGATACACTTGTGATAGTCATGAATGTTAAGTAGAGAAGATAGTTTGGGTGGCACGACTTTGATTTTTAATTATAGGTCATATGAAACTTCACCCTTCTTTCTTCCTGCAAACTGAGCATTGAAAGTGCAATGAACTAACCTTTTGAATGTCAATCTGAGTTCTACCAACAAGATATGCAACTCTGTGTAAGTACTTGGCCTCCTGGGACTAGAATTTTTCTTGGATCTTTAAGTCTGCAAAACGCAATGACTCTATATCATTGTTTACAAAGGGAACCAGTTTTAGGGTTAGACCTCAGATGAGAAGAAGTATTTTCATCGTAAGTCTCACACACAGGTTTCTGATAAAGAAAGATGGGAGGAGAGTGTAAGTCCTAAATAACATATATTTTTATGTAAAAAATTATAACCATTGTTTTCTAATAATGTATACAACTCTAGTTTGCCAGACCTTGCCTACCTGGGAAGCCAGTTGGAGGTCAGAGTCACAGTCAACCTTTACAGGCTCTGCCTTTACTGGCTGGGCTGACCTAGAATCTCATTGTCTTCTTGAACACTACTCTTCCTCTCCACCAGTATGTTTCTGTGTACCCCTCGGGAGTGTACTGAGGGCTGGGGAAGGCAGTTGGGAAAGGTTTGAGCAAAGACATTTTGGTGATGTCAATGGCAGGAGATTGCTTCTGTTATCTGATAGAGGGTGGTACATTGAGAAATGGTGTAGGTAGAGGCTGAATAATGGGATTTGGTAGGCGGGAGAGGAGGGCACATTGCTTCTGTTATCTGATAGAGGGTGGAAGATGTCTAGATCAAGCTGGGGTTTGTAGGACAGTTTTTGTAGCTTTTATGTACATGGGTGAGTACAAAAGTTTTGAGATATGCAAAAAATCAAGAACCATAAAATCTGCATTGTCAGAAACAAATGAAGCTCACCCAACAACATCAATATACCGAGCAAGGTGAAACTTGCCTGGGTGAATCCGAAAGGATTCTGGTTCTTGAAAGTGAAATAATGGACTAAAACACAGTCTGTCTCAAAACTTTTGTATTGACCTAGCACTGAGGTGGAAGTACCCAACATCGGCTATGTTTAAGAAGGCTATGTTTAAGAAGGGTCCTCTTCCAACCTCCAAAGGATTTCCTTACTCATTCAAATTCTTTCTAGGTAGTTCCTTCTTTATGTGAATATAAGAAGCATCTTGGGAGGTCCTCACTCTTTCATAGGTTTCTTGGAGATTAGCTTTGCTAATTTATTAGCTATGATCGGTTATGTCAGAATTACATTTTAGGTATAAAGTGGAAGTAGTTGTATGTAGGCTAAACCAGAACATAATAACACAATCAAATTTTGTGATACTTTCCAGAATGTAAAAACATACATTCTAAGCAGACATTGACATTTAAAGAGAGTTTAAAAGATGTTTTAGATAAGGTTACTGTTTGGGCCTCTCACCAAAAAGAAGTTATTCATTGGCTCCTTTGCTATCTGCTTGTTGGTCTACAAATCCTGGCCTAGCTCATTGCTGTACCATAGAGACAAAATCACACCCCTCTTGAAATAGATCGTACCAGCAGAACAGGCTGGTACCAGTGGGGCTATTTTCCAACCTTCTGACAAAATACAGTTATCTCCTCTCAGAAGGGCTAACAGAGAAATAGCTGGAAGTTGATATTTAAAACAATGATATAGAATCTTCTGTACCACCTTAAAAGTTCACTGGCCTCATGCCAACATGCTGAAGACACACTGCTTCCCCATTAGAAAAAAACGAGTAAATACATTCTCGTAATACATACATGTAGCAAGTCTATTTACCAAGTTCTAACCAAACATTTGTTTCAGCCATGATGATGGAAAGAAGTGCTTGTATTAGGGAAACTGCCACAGTGAAACCAATAATTGGATAGAAGGAACTCATTGTACTGCTAAAATTGCGCTCCAGTGAAAAATATTTACTTGTGTAAATGATGCTGTCATTGGTAATGTTTACCAAGTTTGATGAGGAAGCAAAAGAAACAACAAATTGAAGAGTGGTATTAATTTCCTTGTAAAACATTTTATGTGGCTTAACCATTTTGTGAATTGGTGTAAGATTCTGTTTGTTTGTGTCTGTTTAAAAGGGGGGGAATTCTGTTCCCCATATTGGGTTCATTAAATGATTTTCAGGCACATTATTTCAGGCCGTATATAGGTAAGTTCTTATTGAGTTTATATACATATTGCTTTTATGTGTTTCTAAGATTTGGTTCTACAGTGTTTTTGTGAAAACAGGAAGCTTTAATCACAATTTAGGAAATATGATGGTTTGTGATAGCTACCTTTTCTAATTCCATTATTTTGCACTGAAACCAAATGAAAGTCCATTGACTCTTGCCACACACCAGCTTAACAGTTTTATATACTAAGAAATGTATGTTAAGGATCTCTCCACACAAATTAATTAGATACGTACGTGCAAGTTTCCTTCATGCCACTGGCAACTGCATGATAATAGCATATTGTTTGAATTCGTGTGAAATTTCTATAGATCTATGAAAGATATGGTGTTTTTTAAAAAATTGTTCTTTATTTTTTTTTCTTTAGACAGGGTCTTGCCTAGGCTAGAGTACAGCAGTATAATGATCATCGCTCACCGTAGCCTCAAACTCCTGGGCTCAAGTAATCCTCCTGCCCTAGACTCCTGAGGAGTTGAGCCCACCATGCTCCCCTAGGTTTTTGTTGTTTTGTTTTGTTTTTTTGTAGAGATGGATTCTTGCTATATTGACCAGCAAGAACTCCTGGGCTCAAATGATCCTCCTTCCCTGGCCTCCTGACATATTGGGACTACAGGCATGAGCCACTGTGTCTGGACTTTAAAAGTTGCTTTTGAATCAGTTAATCATGTTTATTCATTTTCCCAGAAGGGATATATAAGATTATATAAGGCTAATACAAATCTGTTGAAACAACATTTTCTTATAGGTTGAGACGTAATTTAAAACTTGAAATTTGTAGAAAAAAGAATCATTTTTGATGTTATTGACCATTGGAACATTTGTGTACATGGCTGCGGGCCAATGACATTAATAGCATGAATGGAATTTCTTCAGCTGGGGAAGATCTGGAAGTGAACCAGAATCAATCAATAGAAAGTGTTGGGGATGCCGAGTGCAGGCGGAGCTCTAAAACCAAGGAGAACCTAAAACCCCTGGTGAAGATTCAGAGAAAATGGCTTCAGAAAGTAATAGGCAAAAGTCAGCTTCCTCTCATAACACGAAGTGACACCATGCTAGGTTCAACAATGATAACTACTATTCAGCTAGAAACGACTGTTAACTTGTATGCTGGGCACACTGTGGGCCAGGGTCTTTACATATTTTCATTCATTTAATCTTCACAATCATCCTCTGGGTAGGTTTACTGTTACCATCCCCCTTTTAATGATGCCAAATGCAGGTATGGAGAGAGTAAGTCTAATCATGGGTAGCCAAGTCTAGACTGCCAGGGGGCAGCAGAGGTAGGACCTGGACTCAGATCCTCTGGCTCTAGAGCACTGGTCTTGCCCACAGATGTGTGCAGGAACAGAAGCTGGGTAGGTGTGACACTGCATGGACTTGGCTTAGCTTGGGAAACAGGAAGAACTCTGCCAACTTAAGGTTTAGGTAGTTTTTCTGGCCCCTCGCACAAGGGTCAAACTTTCTTCTCCTCTGTGTCCTGGCTTGACTGCAGGTGGTAGCAATTGGGTTAGTTTTATGAAACTTGTGAGAGGAGACAGGAAGGGAGATAGGCTAACATTTGTTCAAATGCAAAGCTTGATTAAGACAGAGAGTTATGGCTTTTTAAATAATAAGCTTTGGAAAATAAATGCAAACAATTGTTACACATTTTGCCATGGCCTAGAATAATGGGCCTCCCGTAGAAGTGCGTATACCATCTATGTCAGAGTTTCTTAACTTGGCACTATTGAAATGTTGGAATAGATAATTTTTTTATTGCAGGAGGCTGTCTTGGGGATTGTAGGTTGTTGATCAGCATTCCTGGCCTCAGCTCACTGAGATGCCCACAGCACTCCAATGTGTTAACTAAAAATACCTCCAGATGTTGTCCAAGGTCCTTTGGACACAAAATTGTCACAGGTTGAGAACTACCCAGAAACATAGTTGTAATCTAAGTAAGATACATGATAAATAATTGTTATAACTTTTATTGATATTAAAAGAATTCCTGTGGATTCTTACATTTTTAGAAAAATAAGAATTTTTCTTTCTAGCCTGATCGGAATCAGCGTATATCTTCTAATTAATTGACTGATTGCTTTTGGTTCATGGCATATAAGATAAGAAAGGTAGTTACTTTCTTTTCTGTTTTTTTTTTTTCAGGGTATGAAATACTGAAGGCTAAAATAACTTGAAATGCAAAGATAATGACTTGGGAATTTCAGAAATGATTCAGTAGGTATATATCTAATACTAGCAGAATGGAAAATTTCAGACAAAAAGGTACTTAGGGCTCAGATGATCATTGCAAATCTAGTGAAAATGTTCACTTTACCAACTTTCTTGAAGGATTGGTGTCAGGGCCACAGAAGTCATTCAAGATCATCTTGTTCAATCTTCTTATGTACAATGAAGTAGGGAGGTAGGAACTCCAAGTAGGAAGGAAAGGCAGAACTTTTGATCCACATTTAACAGTAAACAGGTTTTGGGGGTGAATGAAATGAATGCGTGAAGTCAAGAAGTTACTTATCTTAAAAAACCTTCAGTTTCCACCGCTGGAATCACAGCTTCCTTTTTTTTTTCTCTTCTTCCTCCTTTAACATTTCTGCCTTAATCCTGTTAACCTTTGTTTTTCTTTCCTCGACTAAATTTTGTTTTCTGTAAAGCAGAGACTTTATCATCTCAGGACCTAGCATAGTTATCCAAGTGTTTAAGGAAAAAATATTCCGTGCATTTTAGGAATGGTAAATTGCAGGCACTGTAGACACATACAGAGGTGGTTGCTAAGCATGTGCTGATACCTATGCTTCCCCAGGTTAGGGGGAAGGAGTGTTAGATGGTATTGTTCTACTTAATTGATTTTTCTGTCTTCTTCCCAGACATGTTTCAGTGAGGTCAGGGCCCTTTACTCCCTTGCTCAATCTTGGTTCCCCAGGGCCTAACACAGTAATTGGCAAATAGGAGGTTCTTAATAAATTTATTTGTGAGATGATGAAATATAGTGGTAGGTTTGCCAGGGTGGACACAGTGGAAACTTTCAAAATGAGTTCTCATGCAACACAGTCCCATGGCAACCATTTGCCAAACAGGATTTATAGAGTAATGTTTAGAAGGAGCAGACACAGCTTGTCAGGTTGGAGAGGAAGCCAGTCCTGCTCCTCATCAGCTTTGTGGTCCTAGTCAGGTTATTTAAACTCCCCTCAAACCTCAACTTCTGCACCTGTAAAATGGTCATAATAGTAGGCTTTTTCTCTTTGGGTTGTTAGGAAATTAAATCATGCAATGCAGGTACATTTTTTTTTTTTGCAGGTAAGGATAGCTGTTGACACTTAGTGAGCAGTCAGCAGTCGTGAGTTGGTGGGGAAGAATGGTCCTGTCTTATCCCACCTGGCCATTTTTGACTGTAGAGCAAGTTTTATGGGCCCACAGCCAGTTTTGGAAATGTCAGGAGTTAGACCGGGTGTCTCTGTCTCTTATTCCTTCTGTCATACAGGCAGAAGGTGCCCTCTGCTTCTTGCCCTCCCTGCCGTGGGCACCGCCAGGGCCCGGCCCGCCATCTCTATCCACATGACCAGCTGTGTGACTGGACTCAAGAGCCTCACCCTAGGCCAGGCGTCCTGGATCCACAGAGAGGGTGAAAGAAACACGCCTTTGGGACTCAGCCCGAGTCTGGCCGTTCAGCGCTGCGATCGAGAGAGCCCTGTGTGAGGAGACGGACGGCGTGGTCAGTCACTACCAAGAGGACTTCATTTTCCACTTGCTCACTTCTGTCTCGGGTCAAGAACCTCCGGAGAGCACCGGGACAGAAGCAGCGCTTTCATGATTATCTCCTGAAATATCAGCCTTATGATCCTACCCTTCACCTAAACGGGAAAATTTAATGTAGAGAACGGTAACAGTTAAGGGATAAAATATATATGTATGTACAGAAAATTGAACAAATTGAGTAAATACTGCAATAAGACGCTGAGAAAGTCTGTCTGTATGATAAGCCACCCCCCCACACCCACACCCACACCCACACACAGTGCCATTCACTCATGCCACATCTTATCATCTATTTACTTCTGAATGTTTCCCTCCGCTGTGTGTGACTGCAGGGCTGCGCATATAGCTCTTTCTGGGTCATCCCAGGAAGGGTAATTAAATAATGAGGACTCAGGGCGCTGGCAGGTGCTAAGTGAACGCCCAGCCGACGAGACTCTGGCGCGCCCCCTTGAGGAAGACGAAGGAAAGGCAGGCAGCCCAGATGATGGAGCCATGGGTAAGGATGGCCTTGGAGGATGGCTAAATTCCAGGGAGTACACGCAACGCCGATCTAAGTAGATTAGCAAAAAAAATAAGTTACTCTAGTCCTTTTTTCTTAAGCATGGAAACTTTTTATGTCTCTGGGACCACTTTGGGCAAGAGGCAATACGTTGACAATTTTTAAAACTTAAAGGGGCCTTGAACTTTGGACATTCATTAATTCACTCACCCACCCATTCACTTTTTTGTTTCTCTAATAAACATTTGGTTTGTCTTTTCTGTGTTTCAGTCAGGGGAAAATATATTGAGAAATACATCTTAATCGTATAAAACCTCTTATTGACAATCCTGGGCATAAATTTTTGGAAAGACTCAAGCAATCTGTATTATTTAATATTGGTATATTAAAAATAACTGAGAACTAGCTTTCACTACAAATTAGGCATGTAATAAATATCAATGTGCTTTCTTATTATTTTAGTGAATATTAAAAAATAATTATAATTGTCTGCATACATTTATCAGTCCTCTGTATGGACTTGAGATCTTCAATAATAATCTTTTCTTTAAAAAAAAATAATGATTTTACAGATATGTGCACTCTAAATTTGGTTATAACTTCTCTATCTTGTAACAGAATGATAAAAATAAATGTAAGACTTTTTAATTATCTATCACCCACTTATTACTGCATGATAGATGATTCATTTTGGTTCATATTGTTGATTGGTTGTTTATGATAATTGTTTTTTGATTGGTTTGTGCAAATTAGAACTTGAAGTTTCAAGGTGAGATTTATCACACTAGGAAGATTATTATTAAGTCTTGGACCAAAAAAATATGTTTATAAAGTGAGTTTTAATTATGTTCTACTGGAGAAAAACAAATTCATATTTCATGATTAAATAAAAACCACTTAGAATTAAACAATTTCTATTGCTAAAATATTCTGATTTCTTTGAAAAAAGATAAGTCATAAAATAATAGGATTTGGGAAAATACTACTCATTCTAGCACTACTGACACTAATAATGAAAATTGATATAAATTTCATAGTAATAATAATGATAACTTACATTTAGTGATTGCTTAGAATATGTCAAGCACTTATCTACGCATCATTTTATTTGACAATTGCTATAGCCATATGAGGCAAGCATCATTATTCTTACTTTACAGATGAATTTATGTAGCACAGAGATGTTGAGTAATTTCTTCAAAGTCACACAGCAGGTAAAGACCAGAGGTTAGATTTTCCAGGTCTATATGATTCCTTAGCCCACTGGATTAATTACACAGGATGTCATGATATTCGAATTACTCTCTTTAATACTGTCATCTGACATTCGCATTAAAGAAAGAAAAATAAATCTTACTGCAATTCTTGTTTGATTTCAGAATAGAAAGAAGGAAAAAATGAAAAGGAAATTGGAGCCTGTTTCCTGATGAATCATGAATCTATCTCCATGGGGCATGCTCTTTGATAATTTTCCTTCTATTCTGCTTCATCGCTTCCCAGTTGGCTCTAAGCACTTACTTAGCTTCGAGAACAGCACATGTAAAACATACTTTGCATTTTAGAAAATTCCTCATGAGTGTGCATTATAAGGGGAAATCCCAACTGTAACCCAAAATTCAATGAAATGGGAAAAAAGAAAAATTGAAAAAAAGTTCAGCTCTATTCTCCCATTCTAGCCTTACAGCCAAAATACTTTTCTCCCACAGTCTTCATTAGGGACATTTTCCCAATGTTCTCATGGCTTCAGCATAGATTTAGCTTTCTTTTTCTTTTCTTTTCTTTTTTTTTTTGAGACAGAGCCTCAAGCTGTGGCATCACAGCTCACAGCAACCTCAAACTCTTGGGCTCAAATGATTCTCTTGCCTTTGCCTCCCAAGTAGCTGGGACCACAGGTGCCTGCCACAACGCCGGGCTATTTTTTGGTTGCAGCCGTTGTTGTTTGGCGGGCCAGGGATGGATTTGAATCCACCAGCTCAGGTGTATATTATGGCTGGTGCCTTAGCCGCTTGAGCCACGGGTGCTGAACCAGATTTAGTGTTTCTTATTCTTTTTCTTTTTTTGAAAAACCCATATTTGTCTTAGGCTACAATATCCTTCATAAACATCCCCTGCCTACTTATTGAGGACAGCTCCTGTTACTTCTCATGCTCCCTCCTTCCAAGTTTACCATTGTGATAGCAATCATATCCTCCAAACTTTAACAATTAACACTTAGGAATGTAGAAGAATTTATTCCTGGTTTCTCTCACCCGAAATTGCTTTTGCTTTAAAATCTCAACAGAATACTAGGTAGTGTGGCTGTCTTCTTCAGTCTCCAAATCTTATTCCTGAAGAATTTTTTCCCGAAGAATTTTTCTTATTCCTGAAGAAATCTTATTCCTGAAGAATCAACCAGTTAGCATTCTGTGGAAGATAGATTCTTCTCCCTAAAAGCTCTTGAATGACAAATGCCACAAAAATGTCATTTTATCCAGAGATCCCAAACTAGATTATGTTCTTCCCTTTTCTTTATGCTAAAATAATCAGAGATGTTTGAAGTATTCATTCATTTGGCCTAACGGGACAGGCAAATGTCAGGTTGATCAACTAAAGATAAAAATTAAAAACGAGGTTGGAAGACATTTGGGGAATTAAGATGACTGCTATTGAAATTATGCTGTGGTTTCAGATGAAACAATACCTTTGTCTCTGGTGCAAGCTCAAGTATCACTTTATAAATAATGTAGTATTTGAGTAATGATTATATTTGAAAATATTTGGAATTCTTAATTTTATTTTTCTATACCTTGTGATGTTTTTCATTTTCAGCCTCATCCCAAAGTTCGTTTCCAGGATCCTTCAACTGATAATTAACTTTTCCTGAAGCTAGTTCTAATGAGCCTTTGGAAACTATTCTCACAGTCTCTATCTAAACCTCTTTAAGTTTCTTAAAATGTCCTCTCTCTTCTTACTAAGTCCCCCATACTAGTTGGAGTCCACTACCTTTTACAAGGGTTTCCTTCCTCATTCCACATTCTGTATTTGTTAATAGTTTCTGTTGCTTTGCAAGTGGGAGGAACATTACCACCACTTTTATTGGGGAGGAAAAAAAAGCTGTACCTTTCTGAGCTTAAAATCTTGATTATATAATTTTGACATCACCTTTCCTGTGTCTTTCAATTTTCCTAAGAGTGGCAACTTGTCAAAATGTTAGAAAAATGTAATTATTTCTTTGTGAAAATATAAAAAAAAAAAAACCAGATAAAATTTTGGTCCTCTTTCTCCATGAAATAAAGCAACAAAAATGCACTAGTTTTCTCATTCTAATTCTGAGCAGATCATTTGTTTCTGGGATATTCAGAAGTATCAGTCACTTTAACTTAAGAAATAGAAAAAAAATTCCTGTCAATTTTAGAGGTTTAACTTGAATTAGGTTTGTTATTTTGCTCTCAAAAGACCTACGTCTTTACTCACTCTTGAAAAAACTAAAGAAAATAAATAAACTTAGAGATCTAAATTCTCAAAAATAGAAAGATAAAGTCATCCTAACATTTTTAGAGGTTTGACTTGAACCACGGTTATTTTTTTTTCCTCGAGAGATCTGTATCTTTTTCACACTTGAAAAAAATTAAAGAAAATAAACAAACCTGTAGATAGAAACTTGAAAACAGGAAGGCAGTGTCATCAAGATGGGATGGATTTTGAAAGATTCTAGAACGTTTTGATTCTCCAAATTCTCTTCACCCCTCCCTACCGGGAACCATGTACATACCATGTTGGGTTAACCTTCTGTTTCTTCACTTGAATTACATTTTTTTAATTTATGGTTTTAAGTCATTAAAATGCAAGAGCATCTCTTTTATTTTATTTTATTTTTTGCAAGAAAAGAACGTATTCACTTTGCAGAGGAAGCTCCACGGTGACTGTGGAGTGGGAACATGATTAATGGCAACTTCAAGTGTAGCTTGGCCTGGATTCACTTGCTTAGTTTGTAGCCTCATTAAGATGGGCTTCCTCGTCACTTTCTGCGGGAAGAATCTGGGAGAAGGTTTTGGTAAGGCAGTGAAAGGTTCAGGAAAAGATTTAACTACCGGAAGCACAGGTGGTGACGCCCCTGGAGGGATCTATGGGCAAAGAAGGAGGAGGCAGGCACTTTGCACAGACGAACTTGCCTGCTTTACGACTTCACTGAATGCAGTTTTGGCAGAAGCCCTCATTCATTGTTACCTGACTGGATTCCAGTTTTCAGCTGACATTTTAACCTCATCTCAACCTTCTATTTGCAGTTAAGAGACGTGATTATAAATGAGAATCCCTAATATCCAATTATGAACTGTTGGGTTGCAAGAATCCAGGGTGGCAAATGCAGTCCCAGATTGATATGACTGTAAATTTCCTTATTGAACACCTCATCTTTCATGTAAACTCTGTTCATTTTTCCTTTTGCAGCCAGGGCTTTTGCACAGTAGAAATCTGAATGTGAACAGTTAGTGCTTCTATTACAGCAGGTTTTTAGGTGTGGCTGAGTTGCTATTTATTTGCCCACATCATTAGATTATTACTAGTTGTACCAGATTTTCTCTGAGATTTACTTCCATGGGTGCACATAAGTGTTGATGTTGGGCACATGTATTTGCTTCCCCATTCCTATGATGTTTGTTTCACTTAGAAGAATGGTCTCTCGCTCCACCCAGGTTGTCACAAAAGATACTAGATCACCTTTTTCTTTATGGTTGAGTGTATTTTAAGCATATATAAATAACTCCCCTTTGTGTCCACTGAATAATACATTATTAATCGTACATATACAGATATATACATCATGCATACACACATATGTAATACACACAAATATATACACACAGAAATATGAAATGACCTTTGCTTTTCTTTATTAACTGTAAAAGCTGATAACACGTGACTTCCTGCTAGTCTGTGATTATTAATATTGTTTCTCCTTTGACAGAGGAGTTGTTACCTTGGATAACCTGTTCCCACACAGAGTTTTATGGACTGTTTTCCAAATTGTACAAATTACTCTGAAGTGAAAACCACAGTGGAAACGTTCCAGAATCACAGTCTTGGCTCTGGAGCACAATGCCTTGGTTGCTTGCCAATTTTCTTTTCTTCATTGTTCAGGATAGTTTATAAAGGCATTTATATGTGTCAATGTTGAGTACTGACACTGGTTTGTCTGCCTTAAATTTATTGCTGACAGCTACCACGGTAAATTGAGAAGAGAATGGTCAGTATCAGTAGAAGAGTACATCTATATCCAGGGTGTCTCTCATTTTTCTAAATGCATGATTAATTTATATCATGGGGAGGCTATCTGACATGCACAGGAAAGGAAAAATAACTTAGGAACTTGCCGATAGAAAATGGTGCTGCTGCCAACTTATGGTCTTACCGGGATATATTTTTCAATGCCTCGGTAGTTTCTTTAGAAGTGTCATCAAAAAATCACACAACACCCTAAGTACTTCAACATGGCACTGTATAAAGGAAACAATGGGAAGCACATATATACTAAGATCAACATGAATAAAGATTAAAATACAGGATTACAATAAATAACAAACTATTACTCAGTAAAGCTCATTCAGGAATGCAAAAATGTTTTAATATTAGGAAATCTTCTTATGTACTTACGTAACTCATCATATTAATAGGTTAGGAAGAAAAAAATGCAACTCATTCAATAGGTATTAAAGACATTTGATAAAATTTCATAACCATCCTAGTTAAAACTTACTAAAGTGATTATGTATATTTTCTTAATAGGATAAGAATAATTGAATTCAACTAATGTCTTGCATCACACTAGAAAGATTATCATTCAAATGAAAATATGTGAATTCTACTAATACCCTATGATGCATATGTCCCCCAATGCATTGGAAAAGAGTTTTTAAAAGGAAATAGTGTAAGGGTAGTGAAAAAGAAAGCAATATTTTATTTTTGATTGTATATTTGTACACTTCTAGATAACCAATTGGAAGGAGGGAGGGATATTAAAACTACTCTGAGTTCAGCAAGTAAACCACTTAAAAATTAATATACAGAACTCTCTTTTAATTTTATTTTGACAATAATCAGTTAAAATATTATAGAAACAAAAATAAAATGTCTCAGAATAATAAGAAATACATGAGATCTTTGTGAATAAAACTCTAAAAATTTTCTGGAAGCACATAAGATTTGAAATATAGGTAGTTGTTTTTTTCAAGGATGTCAATTTCTTTGAATTAATATATGATAATTCAATCCTAATAAAAATTGAATGATGTTATATTTTATTTCTAGGTCATGATCAAATGATCTAAAGTTGATTTGTAAAATTAAATATCTTTTACTTTTAAATTATAGACAGACATCTGGAAAACATGAATATTAACATGAATATTATAATACATTGAAAAGCCATAGTAATCAGAAGAGTCTGGTACTGGAATAAACATAAAGAAACAGGAAAATTTAAGCTCAATTTTATATCACTATTATGCTCCCCCAGTACACATAGAATAGAAGCTTCATTTCCTGGGCATGATTTTTTGTTACTTTGTCCCCACTAACTTGTGGACGCATAAGCAACCAATATTAGTTGGAAAATTTATACTTCTTATTTTATATATATATATGTATTTCTTAATTTCAGGGTATTAGGGGTACACATGCTTTGTTTACTTTGTATTCTGCACAAATTGAGTCAAGGTTGTAAGTGGCCTCACACATGGTGTGCACCATACCCAGTCGTCGTGAATTCATTCACCTGCTCCTCCCCCCTCTAGCTTGATTTTCCCTGAGATTTACTTCCATGGGTGCACATAAGTGTTGATATTGGGCACATGTATTTGTTTCCCCATTCCTATGATGTTTCACTTAGAACAATGGTCTCTAGCTCCACCCAGGTTGTCACAAAAGATACTAGATCACCTTTTTCTTTCTGGCTGAGTAGTACTCCATGATATGTGGATAACCACATTTTATTGATCCATTCATGTATTGGTGGGACTTGAGTTACTATTATATCTAACAATCTTTTTTGATATGTATAGACAGTACCTAACGTCAAGTAAGCATCACTTTTCAATATCAATGGTGCTAATTTCTACTTCCCATTTCCTATAGTATCTGTACATTTCAGAGACTGGATCAGTGGCTCACACCTGTAATCCCAGCACTTTGGGAGGCCCAGGTGGGAGAATCCCTTGAGGCCAGGAATTTGAGACAAGCCTGAGTGACATAGCAAGATCCTGTCTCAAAAAGAAAAAAACAAATTGGATGTCATGACACACACCTGTAATCCCAGCTCCTTAGGAGAGTGAGGCAGTAGGATTATTGGAGCCGAGGAGTTCAAGATTGTAGTGAACTATTATGATACTGCTGCAGTCTACCACTATTGCCTAGGTAACAGAGCAAGAGCCTGTCTCTGAAAGAAAAGAAAAATAGCTGAGCATGATAGTGCAGGGCTCTAGTCTACAGATACCCTTAGGAGGGTGAGGCAGGAGGCCCAATTGAGGGTGAGGTAGTGCAGGGCTAGAGTCTACAGATACCCTTAGGAGGGTGAGGCAGGAGGCCCAATTGAGCCCGGGAGTTAGAGGGTACAGTGAGATATGACCAAGACACCATACTGCAGCCTGAGCAATGGAGCAAGGTAAATAAATTCACGCATTTCATTACTATTTACATATTTTGTAATGTTTAAATATTTTAAAGCAATATATCAGTAAAACAATTTAGAGACAAATTAGAAAGCATACAGCTTCACTCACTTTAGCCTATAATCCTTTTATTCATCGACAGCAATCTGATGGATGAAACGTTAGTATCCTGTTTTTTTTTTTTTAATTTTATGTTTGCTAGTCAGTTTCCAATTGTGACTGTTTTTTTATGGGCTGCTCGTGTGTTCCTGTATGAATTATATTCTTAAGCCATTTTTCTATCTAATCTGGGTTTATATTAATATTTTTAAAAATTAATTTCTAAGAATATATTTACATGCTAAGGGTATTAGGGTTTTGTCTTTCAAACATATTGCAAATGTTTCCTTGTATTTTCCTTTGACTTTACTTATAATACAACCTATCATAAAGAAAAAATGTTATGTAGTCAGATCTAGCAATCTTGGCCCTGTTTCTAAAAGCCAGAATAATAGTGAAATTCAGGGGAGAAAAGAGATGCAAGTTATTTGGTGATAATTAGGGAGGAGCATTATTCCTCCTGAAATATCAGATATTTTTAATAGTATTTTTCAAAACATGATTAACTTCTTAAATTTACTGAGGTCTCACTAGCTTTTATTAATTTTTTTTTTCTTTTTGGCTTGCTTATTTTTGTTTGCCAAACAACAGAACATCATGCTCTGGTACCTTAACTTTATTTGAATAAAAATCTTTATTTATGAGAACTTAAAATAAATAGTTCAGCTTCAGTTAATTCCCAAGAGGGCCTTAGCGATGGTTGTTTGCCTCCTGGGGGGAATTACATTCAGTGTTTTCCAAAGACATAAATCACTTGGAACTTTTCCAGAGGTGATTTATAGGCCTAACCCCAACATAGGCTTCTGGGGGCAAATAAGTCTGGGACATTCTAGATTAAACAAAGTTTTTTTTGTTAGAGCAGTGCTAGAGTCTTTAACTAGCTAATGTACACAGTGACTCAGGAAGGGAGGGTATTTTATTCAGGGTTTCTCCGGTGTAGGGAGCCATGCACCCCTGTTTTCCTTAGGATTGGCAGTCCTATGAATCTTTTTCATATCTTTTTTCTTTTTCTTAATTTTTTGAGACAGAATCTCACTCTGTCACCCTAGGCAGAGTGCCATGGCATTTTCAAATCTTAAGTAGCCTTTGCTTCAGACGTCACCCCAGCAGAGAAAATTTCCCCCACTACCCTCTAAATTTTATGTGACACCCATATCAACCTTCTGCGCTCTCACTTGAACTTCATGTCTTCAGAAAACATCTTAGTACCTGGAATTCTTGTTTTTTCTTTTAAAAGAAAAATATCTGCAATAGGCTATTTTTTTTTTTCTTTCTCTCTTTATTTTTATTTATTTTCACATTAAGATGAGGGTACCAATGACTAGGTTACACTGTTTGCATTTGTCAGGCAAAGTCCAAGTTATAGTTGAGTTCTTCACTCGGGGCTGTGCTGTGTACCCTACATTGTGCCCAGTAGGTGAGAGCTTACCCGTCCTCCTTTCTCCTCCCCTCCCCTCTCTATTTTTTGAGAAGTTTTGGGTTTACAGAGGACAGAGTTGCAGATGTCCCCAATTTCTGCCCTCTTCCTATTATTAAAACCTGGCATCAGTGCGATGCATTTGTTATAATTGATGATGCAGTGTGGGGACCTCGTTATTAACTAAGTTGTACGTTCTCTATTTTTGACAAGTACCGTATGTGAGGACATATACCCACCATTACAGTGTTGTAGAAAACAGTTTCACCACACTAAAAATAGACACAGTAAATTTATCTATTTATAAATTTATAAATTTATTTATCCCTTCCCTTCCTTCTCCCTCCCCGGTCTCTAGCAAACACTTACCTTTTTATTAATTTTGATAGATGGAAGGGTGACAAGAGGATGAGCAGTGGCTCTGGGAGTTCAGTGTGTCCTTCTCCTGGATAGTAGTTGGCCTTCTTACTGTGTGTTTCTTACCCCCCTTAGCATTTAAGGTCCATAAGAATAGGGGCCTGCTGTCTCCTCAGCACTTACCCATTAGTAAATACTAAATAAACAAAAAGCAACTGTTACCCGAGTTTGTTTCTGCCTCACTAGCTTTAGCACCTGAGTTTTGTCTCTAAGTCTGCACCATAGCTCTGCTCAATTTTCAGACATGGTAACTTTGTTCTGGATAGAAAAAAAGAAAAAGGCAAAAAGTGATGTGGCCCCTGGGGTTGTCCTTTCCTCCCACAAAACCATGCTTTTCTGCGTGTTTCCATCCTGTAGACTCATACTCTTTCTATCTCATTGGTCACTACTGTGTCTCATGACCACCAAGGGACTCTACAGAAATAAGCATTTTAACTGGGCAAGTTGCTATTCTGAATTAACCTGACTTTTCTTAATGAAGAAGAAGGCTGTGTTAGACGTTGTGGGTGCAACTATCCCCCAAAGCTGTGATCGTCACACGGTCAACTTCACTCACGACACTTGTTGGGCTCCCGCAGGCAGTGGAGTTTGCAACCTCGAACTGAAAATTTCTTCAAGTCCTGTGCAGTATTAAAGTTGGATGATTTTATGATCTGCACATCTCTACCAAATCCTCCAGACTCATCAACATACAGAATGTTTTCAAGTGTTAGGTTTAAATTATTAACTTAATATTTATGGGAATAAAAGCTCTCCTTTTTTCCCCTCCTGCTTAAACAAAAGTCAACACTTCAAGATAATGGTCAGCTCTGCTCTGAAATCATTCTTGATCATGTTCACTGAAGTAAAACAAATGCTCTGGAACAAGTGACAGTCCCTCCCCTGGGAAGTTTTGTCACACAGCCATCATGAGTCCTAAGCACAGTCTCAGGAACAATGATGACACTGTCAATGGGAGGTGAGATGAGGAAGCCGGGAAGCTCTGATGCCTAAGCCAGAGCAAGAGTGATGAGGACACATGAAAAAACAAAACAAAACACAAAACTTAGAATCAGATAGAAGGAAATGACGACTCATGAAGAAAACATTCTAAGAAATGTGTTGAAAATTAGAACATTCGGTTCTATAAAATATCCTGCCACCTTTTAACACTTTTCCATTTTGCTGTTTGGTACGTGACAAGTTTCACATTGCAGAGGTGGCCACTTCCACTAAAAATAGTTCTTGAGCCTTTTCAGTGTTACTTATCAGAGACAGCAGAGAATGTGAGCTACACGTGACACTCACGTCAGTGCTGTCGGCATCCCAGCCTGGCCAGTGGGCTTCAGGATGGGCCAAGAGGAGCCTCTGATATTTCTCGAATGCCTTATACTGGACATGCTAACATTTAAAACATTTATTTCTTGTAAGAACCCTACTAACATATTACAAAGGAAGAAACTGAAGCACAGAGTATAAACTTAGGCAAATTTCTTGAACCTGCTGATTTCTTGTATTTTCTAAACATTATAATTGAGCTAGGTGATACCCTTCTCCATTGATAGCATGATTTTGTACTTTTTAGCAAATGCCTTAATTTCCTTAAAATTTTGTTTCCTCATTTGTGGAATGAAGACAATAATATCTATTGTACATTTCTCATCTCTTCCTATAAATAGCAATATAGGCAAGTGCCTTTATTACTGACAACAAAATGTAAAATAATATAGTTTTATGAGTTCCAATTTATGATTTTTTTTATCCTCACAAAATACTGGAATAGCATTCTTATTTATGGTGTGATATTAGAGAGTGAAGATTAGTTTTTTTCTTGGTAGAGATATCTTATTGATACATCACTATTTTTAATTAATGACAATCCCTTCCCCACTGTTCTGCAATATTACCTTTGTAATAAGTCAAGGGAGATATATGCAGCTGTAAGTCTGTCTTGGAACTCTATTTTGTTCCATTAGTTTACCCAGCCTTGTACCAATGCCACATTGTTTTGATTATGATAGCTTTAAAATAATCTCTGATGCCCAGTAGTGTTAATCTATTAGATTTGTTCCTTTCTGGATTGTCTAGTATTTAGACCTTTACAATGCTTTACAATGCTTTTCTAATCCAAGAACATGGAATAGTGCTCAATTTATATAGGTCTTCTTGAATTTCTTTAGTTTTAAAATTTCCAGCAAGGAATTTTTGCATGACTTTTCCTGGATTTCTTCACATGTATTATTTTAAATTTCACTTTCCATTTATTTTTCTTCTAGTATATGGAGATACATTGAGTATATTGACCTTAAACTAAGTAACTTTGTAAATTTACTTATTAAATCTGGCAGATTCTATTTTACGATTTTTAATTTGTATGTTCATGTCATATACAAAAAAAATATAATTTTATTTCTTCATTTCTAGTCCTTATGAATTCATTTCTTATTCTTGCATTTTTGCACTGCCCAGAGCCTGCTGTACATTTTTGAATAGAAGTAGGGACGATGGGTGTGCTTGTTCCATTCTCACTATCAAGAGGGATATTTGCAATATATATTTTTTTGTTTTTGCAGTTTTGGGCCAGGGCTGGGTTTGAACCCGCCACCTCTGGCATATGGGGCTGGCGCCCTACTCCTTTGAGCCACAGGCGCCACCATGGATATTTGCAATATTTTATTAATGAGTGTGATGTTTGCTCTGGTTTTTAAATGGATATTCTTTATTAGATTTGCAATGTTCTGTTATGCGCTTAGCATGCTGAGACTTTTTAAAATCATCCAAACAGCTTTTAAAAGATCTCTACTCCCCAAATACGAATGATTACCCAAAGATCATCAGATATGTATAGGGAATTTGCAGTGTAAAATATTTAAATAGGCAAATAAAAAAATAAAATATTTTTAAAAACATACATTTCTAGATTTAAAAGATTCACCTACTGATTTGCACAGTGAATTATAAATAGTCCACTCCAATGCACATCAAGAAAGCATGAGGGTCAAATAGAGTTATTTTTGTTCAATTCCATTTGATCTCACCTGCCGTCCCTCCATCTTCCCAAGATAGTGAATTCTCCCTTCCTTCTTCCAAAATTATTACGGCCAGCCCCCCCGGTGGTCTAGTGGCTAGGATTCGGTGCTTTCAAAATTATTACAGCAGTGCCTCAAACACAACATTCTTTTGTAAAGTATAATTACAAATAAATTCCTAGAAAATTAAATAAAATATTCACAAAAATATAAACTCAAATATTTATCATTAGGTTCAACACACATTACCTTCCTATACATATGATATTAATAAACTTAGCATTATGAAAAGAATTACAAAATAGGTACTTGTTTTTCATTGAAAGTGAGTGTACATCGGTAACAGGAAGAAAATTGAAATGTAGAAATCAAACACTCTGGGACACCCAAGAGTTCTAAAAGATGAAATTAAAAGGGAAATATAAAAAAGTCTTGAGACAAATAAAAATGAAAACACAACACGCTTAAATGTGAGATGCAACAAAAATAGCTCTAAAAGGAAAGTTTATATGAATAAATGCTTATGCTAAAAGAAAAGAAAAAAATCTCAAATAAGCATTCTAACTTTTAACCCAGAAAGCTGGAAAAAGAAGAACAAACTAAGCTCAAAGTTAGCAGAAGGACAGTAATAATAAACATTAAAGCAGAAATAGAGAATAAAAAAAAATTAAAAAGATCAATAAAACTAGAAGTTGGTTCATTGAAGAAATAAACAAAATTGACAAACCATTAGCTGGCTGAAATCATCTGGAAGAAAAGAGAGAGGGTTCAAATAGATAAAATTATAAATAGAAGAAACGACATCACAACTGACCACAAAAATACAAAAGAATAAAAGACCCCAGAATGACCTGTTATATAGCAACAGAGTGGGCAACATAGAAGAAACAGACATTTCTAGAAATGTACAACCTACCAAGTCTGAAGAAACAGAAAATCTGCATAGCCCCAAAACAAGGAAATTGAATCAGTAGCAAAAACCTTCAGAACCCCAAACTCAAGGACCAGATGGCTTCACTAGTGAATTGTACTAAACATTTAAAGAAGACTAAATACCAATCCTTTGCAAACACTTCCAAAAAATTGAAGGGAAGGAAATAATTTCAAACTCTTGTATGGGGCCAGCATTACCCTGACACAGGCCAGACAAAAACATTACAAGGAAGGAAAATCCGAGGACAGTATCTCCAATGAACAGAGATGGGAAATGTCTCAGCAAAATACCAGCCAACCGAACTCAATAGTACATTAAAAAGATCATATGCTATGGTCAAATAGAATGTATTCCTCATTTGTAAGGATGATTAAACATACACAAATTAATAAATGTGATTCTCCATATTAACAGAATGAGTGATAAAAATCATGTAATTATTTTTTTTAAATGCAGAAAAAAATGTGAATCCAGCATCTTTTCAATATCCTTTCATGACAAAAAATCTCAGAAAATTAGGCATAACAGAAATGTACCAGGACGTAGTAAACATCACCTATAACAAGCCCACAACTAACATTTTTTCTAAGATCAGAAACAAGATAAGAAGGTCTTCTCTCACCACTTCAATTCAAGGAGGAACTAGAAGCCTTACCCAGAGCAATTAGGCAAGAAAGAAACCAAAGGCATCTAAAGTAGAAAAGAAAAAGCAAAATTATCTTTTATTGCAAATGACATGGTCTTACATATGTAAAAACCTAAAGATTCCTTTAAAAACGTTGTTAGAACTAACAAACAAATTCAATAAATTTGCGGGGCATAAAAACAACATATAAAAATCAGTTGAATTTCTCTTAAGAACAAACTATCTGAAAAAGAAAGAAAACAATAACATTAACAAATGCATCAAAAAGAATAAAACGCATAGGAATAAATTAGACTGAGAAAGTGAAAGATCCGTACACTGAAAACTAAGGCACTGATAAAAGAAATTAAAGAAGACACAATTCTTAATGAATATTAATAAGTGGAAAGAGACTTCATGTTCATGGATTAGAAGAATTAATATTGTTAAAATGTCTAAATTACACAAAATTCTATAGATCCCATGCAATCCCTATTAAAATTTCAATGGTGTTTGTCATAGAAACACACACACACACACACAAAAAAAGTCTAAAATTTATATGGAACCACAAATGACCATGAAGAGTCAAAGCCATTTTGACAAAGAAGAGCAAGACCTCCCACCTCCTGGTTATTACAGAGTGTCTGTAAATACCACATGTACTCATTATGAAATTGCAAGTCAGCGAAGAGCACACATGTGCTTAGAGGGAAGTAAAACTTAACAGAAATCCAGCAGGGGGATGGGGGAGGGGGTGGGGGAGGGCAAACACTTACCTAATGGGCACAGTGGGCACCATCTGGGCAATAGGCACATATGTAACTGTGACTCGAGTGTTATAAAAGTGAACTGTGAAACCAAAAAGAACACTTTGAAATTAAAAACAAAGAAAAACATAAAATTTAAGTTATTCAATATTTGTAATTTAATAAAAAATTACTACTGCAGCAGTGATTCTCAGTTTTAAACCTCCACATTTATAATGTAATGAACACGGTGCATATTAATATTTGATGTTTTACTGTCACAGATGTGCTGCTTATTAACTTGTCCATTCTAGGTTGGATTGGTGACAATAATACTCCAGGAGATACTGTTTATCTAAAATGTTTCTATCTTTTGTCTTAATAACAGTTGCAATAGAAAAGCCAGTCTTGGCTGGGCTTCTGTAGGCCAAGCGGTTAGGGTGCCCGCCACATAAACCGGAGCTGGAGGGTTCAAAAAAAACCCAGCCCAGGCCGCCAAACAACAATGACAACTACAACCAAAAAATAGCTGGGCATTGTGGCAGGTGCCTGTAGTCCCAGCTACTTGGGAGGCTGAGGCGAGTGAATCACTTAAGCCCAAGAGTTGGAGGTTGCTGTGAGTTATGACGCCACAGCACTCCACTCAGGGCAACACCCTGAGACTCTGTCTCAATAAAAACAGAAAAGAAAAGAAAGAAAAGCCAGTCTTCCAAAATATGTGGCAAAAGGGACGAGATGTCAAAGCAATACCAGCATGCAGGATATTCATTTTTACTTTTTACTTAAAATGTAGGAAATGCTGCTATATTTTCAACATTTGTCTTCCATCTTTCATCAGTAGGAAGCTGTAATAATCTATCCTGTAAATTTTTGATTAAGTTTAATTATTTTTCAATGAAAGAAAAATATTCTAGACTCATGAGTGTCCTACTGTTGGGTCTCCTTTGTGATACAAAATAAAAATTAAAATAGTCTATCAAATTTGTGAGGTGTTTAGTGATAATTTTTCCCCTACACACAATGTACAGCCTACTTCATTGGTAATTGTGTTAAATTGAAAAATATATCATAACAACCTGTAAAAATCCTTTGCTTATAAATTTCCCTTTTCCCTTTAACCTGATCTGCCACTGAGTGGCACGGTGCCTCCCCCGCCATGGGAGTAGTAAGGTAATGAAAAATATGAACAGCAACAAACAAATAAGCAAATCTGACTGTCCTATTTTTATCTTTAAATTTGGGGGATCCGACTAATTTATTATTTTGTGAGTACCCCCCAAATAATTCCTGATTTCAGTTAGCCTGGACAGAGCTTTTCCTCTTGGTCACCGTTGTACTACAGAAGCTTGCAAAGAAGCCACTTATTATTAGTTTCAATATTAATCCATAATTAATAGAGTAAGCTAACATTGAATGCATTAACCTTGTAGCTTTTTAAAATTTTGGTAGTGAGACTTGTGGGGCAAGTAAAGGCTGCTGTGTAACTTATAGTTGCTTTAATTGACAATGTAATCTTTAATAGTATACATGCTAGACCCTAGATGTGGGTATATTGTTTTCTGCTATGAAAATGCTTCCCTGCTACCTCCATCATGGTCAAATTTCATGTATTCTAAACAATCACCACATTAGCAACACACGACCATTTGCCAACTTGTGGTAAAATAAAAAAACTCTTGCTGGCTTGACTCGTTGTAAGTTGGGATTTGCCATTTGCCAAGTTTCTAAATATATCAAGCCATGATGTAACTGGAAAGTGGCCTTTGATTTAACTTCTTTATCTTTTTTTTTTTAACCCAATATTTCATTTTGAGCATATTTCTTTGTATTTTTGTATGTAAATTTGCTTTCTGTTTAGGGCTTTGTTTCTTCATTAACTAGTATGTCTTTCCAAATAGCAGTGCGTTTTAGCACTTAATTATCCGTTATTCCTTAAAAAAGAATAAACTTAACATATGCCGTACGCCCCCTAGCATGAACGCTTTGGTCTGAATTTCTTTGCAATCTCTTGCCTCACCTTCTTTTGCATGGCTCCTATTGTCATGCTCAGAAAACTATGCTTCTTCTCTGCAAAAAGTCCTGTGATAAATATTTCAGGGTTGAAAATAAATGATGAAAATGAAACCCTCCCTTCTTTAAGTGATAAGCTGTACATTTATACAAGGCCCATCGAAATTAAAATTATGGTAATTTAACAATGTCAAATAAATGCTTACTTTTTCCTTTAATTTTGTATATGTCTGGGTTACAAATCTTCAACTATTGCCCAGTGTGGTGAGGTCTAGCATGCACCTTCTCACAGAACTGGTCTCTAGCTGGACCAAGTGCGTCCAGGGAGAGGCAAGGTCGGATTATTATGAATGCATTTCAATACTTTTTGTGGAACAATGACAATGTGCAGACCAGAAATGGTTTGTGATCTCTGCTGTGAACGGCCCTGTGTTTGAGGGTGTACTTCCAACAAGGCAGGGAAACGCAGAAAGACCGAGAAGCAGGCACAGAGAGATATGTCTTCATCGGGCAAGGACAGAAGGCCAGGGCCGGAAAGATGCTGCAAGGAAAAACAAAACTGAATTCTTAGCCTTCCTGATGTGCTCCGTCATGTGATAAAGTGCGTGCGTTCAAGGGTCTTTGTAATTCAGGAGGAGAGCTTAGGAAGCACTAATGATAATAACAAAAAAAAAATCATGAAGGCGAACAAAAAGGATTTAATTATCAGCTGCAGGACAAACAAAGTAAATCATGCTTTCAATCACTGCCATCCAAGTATGATGTAACTGCATTGAAAAAAGGGACTCGAGGCGTGGGAGATAGAAGAATCCTTTATGGATTTTTCGAATAGAAAATCAATAGATGATGCCTAAAATTATAAATCAAGAGGTAATAGGAAAGTATATTTTCAGAATTATAGAAGTGGATACTAGAATAAACTGCTTAAAGAATTTTCAGCAGTTACTTGTACTGAGCAACACAGAGGATAAAAGTAAACCCAGACGTCTGATTTCTGGATAAGATTCCAAAAGTAATTTGACATGAAGTTCTCTGTGCATATGTAAAGTAACTTAATTAAAGATGCCTGTCTCATTGAAAATTTATATTTAATCTTTTTGCAATTTTAATCTACTGAAATACCTGTTTCATACAGAATGTTTTGTTAAATATATGTATATGTTCATCTCTATAAACTTAAAAAAATTAAACTCTGTTATAAAAATTATAATATTCTAACATAATTTGGAGCTACTTTTAAAACTTTGAAATTAAAAAAATTAAATTAATCTCCACACCACTGATCTTTGCCTTTAAACTTCCTGTATTTTGATATTTTATAAAGTTCAATGCGGGTGATTATTTCTTGTGCGTATGACCAAAAAGTGGCTCAGAAGACTTAAAATTATCTTTTTAGACAATCATCTCACCTCTGAGCAGAAAAACCCCTGCCTCTTAGAGAGAAAGCGTTTGCACAAATTTCAACCAAGAAGAAATGAGGTTAGAGTGTAAAGCATTTGGCAACGATAAAACTTTAGCTCTTGCCAGAAGTACAGTTCTTGTGCTGTAAATTTGCAAAGTTTCTTGTTATCATGGTCAGTATAAAACATGGTGATGTTCTTTGGATACATAAGTTAAATTTTACATTTAAACAGGTAAAAGCATAGGTGAACTTGGTTTCATCAGCTTGCTAACATATTCTGAACATACCTTTCTCTTGATTTATTTTCCTACTATTATGTTGATTATAAAGGTAATACATGGATGAGGTGAAAAGCTTAAGCCTGGACTGAATTTCATTCTGCTCAGAGAGCAGAGCCATATCCCTGGGAAGTTTTGACTTTGGTTAGATGAGCCTTGGTTTTTCTTTAGTCCTCTGTGACCCCAAACCTTTCAATGATTATCATTCTTCTCAGTGAAAAATTACTCTCCGTCTGCGACAAGGAGCCTCTTGAAATTCCCACTGGAAACGCTACTAGGCGAGGGGATAATAGACAGGTGCTTGGAATAAAAAAACATGAGATACTGCCTTGAATTATACTGGAGGAAAATGACACTTGGGTTGACGGGAGAGAGAAATGTCTTTCTTGCTTGCTACCTACGCTCCAAGTGAATTATACCCGGTGTCTGGAGATTCGCTGCGGGGTTCGCATCGACCTGGAAGCAATTCTGTCTACGGGGATCAGAGCCAAGGGGAAAGAGATGTGGTGTCAAAGCCAATTGATGACACGAGTCTTCCATTCCCAGCATGAGTGTGCAGTTGAAATCAGGTTAATACGAATATCAGGGTCATGAGGTGGCGTTAGGAGGCTATGTGGAAATCCAAAGGCAGACTAACCTGCTCGCCTAGGGGATGGCAGGTAGATTCTAGTCTCAGGACGCTTTGGCAACATGCTGTGACCATGAGCAGACTCCACGACCACCTCCTCGCTGACCACCTCCCCAAGGTGCCCCTTAATTCTCTGTTTGTATGGTGTTCCCAAAGGTTCTGGGTTCACATCCACAATCCAATTTCTATGCCCTTGTTGTAAGTAGCCACAGGGAACATGGGAAGAGAGATTCTAAGGATCGATCAGGCCCTATTTGATTCTCAATGTTTCCATTACTCCAACCCATAGTTGATCTTGTGCCACCTCCACCCCCCGCCCGTGAAGGTTCATTGCTTAGAACCACTTCTGCTCTATGCCCTACACAGGGAGAATCTGATCTAGCTTGGACTTCCAGGAGAGTTAACCACTGCCATCTTATTTTTCTGGGAAGCTCCTCAAGGCAGCGATTTTCATTCCAGAATCCCTGTAATTCCCAGTTCTCTTTTATCTAAGGCTCTAAATTTCCATGACCTGTCCAGTACACTAGGTATACTAGGACCAAGAACTTGCCTGGATTTTTCTGCTTGGACAATAAGAGAAATCTCAAATGCAAAATATTCCAAGCTGAAATTATGATGCATCACCTTGCAAACCCAATTGCCCTGTCTGTCCACTTGCATTATTGGAGATAATTCCCCTATCCCCAATCAACTACATCAGAAACTCTTCTCTTTTCCTTGATTCCCATATACTCATTCTCTGCAAAGCTGCATCACCAGCTCTTGGTAATTCTTACCCTGTCCCATTTCTGCTATTTCTACAGTCATCTACCTCCTCTGCTATTATAAAATCTGTGTTCTTTCTCTGCTGGTCCTGCCTCCAAGCCTTGTGTTTCTCTCTTTATTCTGATGGTGTAAAGAACAGATAGATGATTACAATCCTTCAGTGGCTCCCTCCTGCCTCAAGATAAAATTTGTTTTCTTTAACATGGCTTGGGAAACTTTTCTGCTCTAAGTCCTGCCTGTTTCACTTTTATTTATTTATTTATTTGCATTTTTTTTTTTTTTTGGCCACGGGCTGGGTTTGAACCTACTATCTCCAGCACATGAGGCCAGTGCCCTACTCCTTTGAGCCACAGGTGCCTGTTTCACTATCTATCTCTTATCCTACACATCCATTCCATTTGCTTAAATGCCTTGACAATTGCTAAACTTCTTTTGTTTTCTAAGAAAACCAACCTGTTCCAGGTCCCTGTGCTCAGCATGTGTTCCTTCCCATAAAGCCTCCACTTAAATCCAGCTTGCAGACATGGACTCTGGAATGGCTGCTGAGGATTCATCTTCCTGTGGGTCCCTCCCCACAGGCAGAATCACCAACACAGGGTACTTTCACAGGCCCACTATGTCCTTTCAATGTCTTGTTTACTTCTTGGCCCACTGTATTCTGACTCGTATGCTCACTGTTCCTCTGAAACTTCTCACGTTCAAACCCCAAATGACCTTCAACTTGCTAAATTCAGTGGCCCTTTTTGGAGCTTAGCTTGCCTCGCACAGCTCCCGATTGCGTACTGTGGGTTGTGTCCTCCTGTGGGAGTCCTCTCTACATGGGTTGGGTGTTAGACCTCAGAGTCTGCTGATTTTCCTCCCTCTCTCCATGGATCTTCTGTGTAATCTCTACCCATCTACGCTCCTCACTATTTGTGTTTCGTGGGTTACATTCTTAACCTGCCAACCTACTTACCTCCATGAGCTTACCCTCTTTCATAAATTTTAAACTTACATACCCAACAAACCATTAAACTTCTTCATCTAGACCTCTAATGAAGACCTCCAATTCAACATGCTCAGAACATGAATTCATCTTTGCCCTCTAAGACCTGATTTACACCACTCTTTCTTTAGTAGTTGAAACCAAATTTTGTCCAATTGTCCAAAAGAGAACCTGAAAATTTTCCTTGATTCTTCAAGTTACCCAAATTCCTGATCAGTCGCAAAGTCTTACAGATATCTCCCCCCGAACTCTTGTTGACTCCGCTGTGCCTGTTCTATCCTGCACTGCTTCTCTTTGGACTTCTGTGCAGACTCAGAGCCTTTGTGCTCTTCCTGAACCTGTCCGGTCTCTCCTCTCTACACCTGTCAGAATAAAACGCCCCCCGGATTAAAACCGTCCATATCCCCTCCTTGCTAAACCACCTCGTTACCTACCCTCTTACTGCAAGAGACAGAAGTCTATGCTTCCTAATAGCCCCAACCTAATCTGATCCTCATTCGTTCTTTGCTGTGTTGTCCGTGTCACCTCCTTATTGCACTTAATCAGTTTCCACACTGAACCCTTTACAATTCTCAGGTCCAACATCATGCTCCCCGCTTTTATCTTTTGAATGATATTAACACCTCTCTCTGGAGTGCTACATTCTCCACGTGTAAAATTTCTATTCATCCTGAAAGATGTAGAAAGACTTTCCACTTTCTTCTTTTATTTCACTCCAATAACATATATCTCTTTCTATGTACTTAGCATTTCTCACTCTCTTCTTTGCCTGTGTTCTTTGTCTTCATAGAAGACTTTTTCTTTCAACCCACATCCCAGGTCAGTTTCTTCTCTTCTCCTCTGGATCTGGTCTTTGAAGTTATCCCTTGCTTTTATGCACTAATGTGATCTCCAGCTGCGCCAGTTACTTCTCTTTAGCCTCCAACATGCCCTTCTTTTTCCAATTTTTTAAAAGTCTTTCCTTTATGCCACTTCCCCTTTTTCTTGGTCACCCATGTTTGAACGATCGGCTACACCTGCTGCTTCAGGGTTGTCACCTGCTCCTTAACCTTCAGTCCGTCGTTACATTATTTCAAATGACAGCACATCATTGAAACTTCTGTCTCTAAGTTACCAATTCTCTTCTGACTTTAAAATCAAAGATTTCATTTCTGTGTTCATTCTATCCAGTCCCCCTGAAATATCATTGTGTTTAAGGCTCATTGTGCTTCTCTGAGATTCTCTTTCACATGGTTAGATGCCAGTACCCATTTCACTTTCCTCCTGTCCCGCTGCCCGCTCCTTTTGCTTTCCACACATCCCTTTTCTGCTTTCCGTGTCTGCAGGGACTCCCCAGGGAGCCATCTCCTCTCCTTCTCTCATGCTTTTCTTGCACAGTAGCGTCAGTCCTCACTTCTCTACAGATAAATCCGAACAGATATTTTTAAACTTTTTCTTATCTTTTTTCTTCTACATTTCAAATCCCTGTTTCTAATGACCCGTGGGACATATCTCACGTCTGAAGAGTATAAAAAGGTAATAATAAATTCTTACCTGGTTCCTCTCTTGAATGATCTTGCTCTCCTGTGTCCCCCACACTGCTGATGTTTTGGGTCCTTGAAATCATCTTTAGAATAATCTTTCTCCTCATCTTCCACATCCCATGAATTCTTGGTTTTGCCAAACCTGTATCCATACTCCTTCTTTTCAATCTTGTTGCCATGACACTGGTTCAGAATCTCTCTTTTAAGATTTTTTTTTATTAGTTGCCTCAGTGGCGTCTCTTTCCTTTAATCTATTCTATATGTTGCTGTCTTTACCTTTTCTAAAAGACCTGTTCTCTTCATTCCCCTGCTTGTAAATCTGCTTTGTTTTCTGATTATGAACAAAACAAAATTAAATTTTTTTTATAAAAAACCTCCTTAGTCCATGGTTTAACATTTTTCACTGTTTGGATTAATCTCTTTTGAAAACTTCGTTTTTCTCATCTTACCTTAAAATCATTAAAACACCAGCTGTTCTAGAACTCAATCTTCACATTTCCATGTTATTTAACTATTTAAAAATAATGATTATACATTTACTATACGCCAGATTCTATGCTATGTATACAGCAGTGAATAAGACAAAAACTTCCCTTAATATTCATAGACATCATAGTCCTAGTACAGAGAAAAGATTGAAATAAATAAAGTAAAACAGAATGTATTTTGTACCCTCTATGACAGGGTCCATATAAGATTATAAAGTGTGTGCAGTAAAACATTTGCACACGATGATAATGGTGTTGGTGCTGATGTGCTGGGTAAGAAAACTAATTACAGAAGCAGACACCAAACTGAGCCAATTGAGGAAGGGAAAGATGGGTGAGTGGACTGATTTCAGGCAAGAGAGAATGGCCACTCACAATATAAAACATTAAAGATGTTCTATCTAGTGGTTGCCCGAAGTATGAATGAGAGAATGCTGACTATGGTAAGAAAGTAAAAGGGTAAGAAGATTTTGTAAATCAGAACAAATACTTTAGGTCTTACACAACAAGCAGTTGGAAGTCTGTTTTAAATAGGGGAGTGAGAGAACCGTATTTGTATTGGCAGAATGATTCTGGCTGCAGAGTAAAGGATAAAATGCAAAGAGAGGATCAGAGGAAATAGAAGTGTTTAGAAGCAGTTGCTGAAATTCTGCAGAGCAACCACTCGAGCCATACAGGATCCTTGGCCATATGGACAAAGAAAGATGGACTGATTTAGAAAACAGTTGAGAACAATAAAAGCAGGATTTCACAATTGCTTCATGTTGACAGTATTGAATTAAGGAGAATGGATGATGGCCCCTGGGCAGAGGATATACAACAGACGCTGGGGCTCAGGAAGGCATCAGGGCTGGAGATGCACATGTGAAATTCGGCAGCATATAGGTTTAGTTAAAGCCCTGGAAGCAGATGAGATGTGGAGAGAGGCTTGGGAGAGTGAGTACAGTCGCTAAGACAGGACCTGCAGGAAGCCCAATGTCTTAAGGAAATTTAAGAGAAGAGGACTGTGTGGTCCTAGGATAGTCAGAGAGGCTGTTTCCACAACTAAAAAAAATGTCTGAAATGTCAAATGCAGCCAACGATAGGACTTCTTAGGGTTAGGGTTTCTCTTCTTCCTTTTTTTTTTAAATTGGATGTAGCATCAGGGGGATCCTTAGTGAGTTGGGGAGAGCAGTTTTGGCAGAGGATTGAGGTGGAGGCAACATTGCTTTCTCCATTAACCTGCTCCTCGGCCCATCTCTTGCTCACTTGGTGCTGTTGGTGGGGAGGTGCAGAGACCACAGATCACTGCACTTTCCTCTTCTTGTTGAGCATTATTGCAATTTAGCTTTGACATTTCTGTCTCTTTTTAAGGTGCCAAGTAGCCTATGAAAGATGGTAACAGCAAGATCCCCTTTTAAGTGTAGTTATCCTGGGCTCCTTGCTGTAGCAATTTGGTCTAGCCCTCACATGCTTCTAAGGACAGACCTGCCTGCCATCTTCTCCTTGTTGAAATTCCATCCGTGTACAAGAAACAGGTCAAACGTCACTTCCTACTAAAAACATTCTTGCTTTACCAGAGAATTATTGCTCTTTCTTCCGTGTTCTCAGAGGATTTTGCATATAAATTCAAAAAGCATTTTAAGCATTCTGCCTCATAAAATAGTTACATAATACATGTGGGTCTGCTTTCCCTCCTGGGATCACAGAATTGCCTTATTCGTCTTTATAACCTGGACTTTACCTTGTGAGTTGATGTCTTTAATTCTTGCACATGAAATTGAATCGAAATGTTTCTATGCTATTGTTTGATCCCCCCACATTCTTTTGAAAATCTTAGTTTTCCAAAAGAGAGAACTATATTTTCATAGAGGGAAAAAAATAATCGATGAGACAATTGAAATCACTGTTGTTCCTTTTTCTATGATAAAGGCTGCTGTCTTTAGGTGTGTAGTTCAGGAGTCACTCTGCAAGTAGAGCTTGAGGACTTTGCAGCTGAGGACATAGCTGACCTGCTCACACATGCAGAGGAGAGAGTTGAACTCAATACCTCATATTTTGTGACTGTATTCTGTGAACAGCATTCCGAAAAATGCAGGGTCATCATGGGACTGCCTATGAATTGGGTTTGCTTTGGACAGGCAGCTTGTAATCATATGACAAATAAGTGACTTGCTATTAGGGGTGACGGACTACTTTAGAATCTTTACCCGTAAGAACATATTGGAGCTGAATAAGTCACATGGTTGTGCTCCTAAGGGGGGCAAACAATTCTAAGGTTGTGACTGAATGAAATTTGGGTTTCTTGCCAATCTTCTGCTTTTAAAAATCATAAATGTACTTGTATGCTCTCAGACCTGAAAGAGTTATGCTCAGTACCTTAAGCTGATTATTGCTAAGGCAATGTTGAATTGGTGATGTGGTTTCTCTGTGGTAGAGCATAGTTTGAAATATGTATCAATTTTCATGTTTCATATGAATTCTCAATGTCTACACATGTAATAAAATCTGAATACCGACTAGAAATTTGTGACTTCAGGATGTAGCTGTAACCTTAAAAAAGTCATGAATTTCTGATTTTTTCCTCTATATACAAAATAGTGCCTTTCTGTGAATAAATTGATACTTAGCAGAAGACTTGATGAAAATACTGCATTCTGGAAAGTGCTAAGAACTCTTGAAATGTGCCTGTACTTTAATTGCTATTTGATTCTATTCTTCTTCCCACCAAAGAATGTAGTAAATGGCATATGTCAAATGGTTATTCCCTAGAGTTAAGACCACTTATAAGGGTGCATTTTCAAACGCAATGGAAAAGCCCAAGATGACTGACATCTCATTCAGTAGAGTCAGTGCCAACACAATAAAATGGTTTTCTGTGTGAGAGTATATTAAGAGAAGCAGAATAAGGATTAAACCACAATTGTTACTTACAATGGTGGGGGCAGGGTATGCTCACAAATGCAAAAGAAAATGTGAATTAAATTTTTGTTCTATATGTTACAGTGTGCATGTGGTGTGTGTGTGTGTGTGTGTGTGTGAGAGAGAGAGAGAGAGAGAGAGAGAGAGAGAGAGAGAGAGAGAGAGAGATGGTGAAATGGCCTGAATATCTTACAGAAGGAAGTGAATGTCTTTGGAAAACAAATACTTCTTCCTTGTGTTAGAGTTGTGATCATGGGTTTTAATGAATGAGTTGCCTGTCATTCATGCCTCCAGCAAAATATTAGGCAAAAATTCCATTTTTTTCAAGCTAACAATAAAACATTGTTTATATCTACTTACAATGGAAAATGGCTCATGTTTAAAATACTTCATTCAGAGTTTTCCATAAATAAATAATTTTTTTCCTATGTCCAAATTCACTGCCAAAATATGGGGACCAGGCACCTGAGGCACTTGCTTTCTCCTTGAGCACCGGCCTCTTTCTCATTTCAAATGCTGTTGACCCTGAACATTCCATGTGCAATAGTCAGAACCCACATCCGGCTACAGTCAAAGAGAAAAAACTCTTGGAGCTGGTGTCCCCAGCTTCACTTCCCTCCTCACTGACCTCACTCCATGCCCGTCGAGAGCGCCCTTCTTTCAAGAGGCTGTGGCATTCTTGATTTCCTGGCCAGCCCTTCTGCTTTTCAAATAGATTTCGGTCAGTTAGGGGTAATTGTGAATTTTACTTTACTGGTACCTTGCCAATATCTTCACGTTTTATCCAAGCTCTGATGGGGACATGAATGGCTCTGTCTCCCATTATCTCCCATTAGAGGATTTTTAGACATCAATGTGCAAGGGAGAAAGCAATGGTCTCAGAAGTCACGGGCCCCGGCTTTAACCGCACAAGCCTGTCCTCACTCCCAGGCATGCGATGAACATTCAGGGCCCTGTGACCTAAGACCATGAGCAGATACTCTCTTCTTTAACTTTTAGCCTTTTTGTAGTCTATAGAGTGTGCATGTAAGTCTCTCCCTGTTTCCCTTTCTCTCTCTCCCACTCCCTTTGATTTTATTGGTTGCCATTATTCAAACTTAAGTGTGTTCTATGGAGCAAAGTGACCACTAGACTGTTAGATAGATACCTTGTAGGCTTAACTACAGGGTCTTTTCTCCTGTTTTTTGAAAAATATGTGCACACAGTTTTTTTTATGGGCTTCACCTCTGTTACTACTGGGCACACAATTCTGCTGAAGCCACAGTTATTTTGCAAGTCAGCGAGGACTTCTCCAGCATTGGGTTGGAGTTATGTTGGTAACTTTGCTCTAAATTTCCCCTTTAATGGAAAAAAATATGGATGGAAGGCAGAGGAGCATAAATCTTGCAAGTTGCTTTTCCGTGACCAGCCAGAAGCAGCCCTAAATGAAGACACTGAATGCTGCTGGCGGCTGTGCTCTCTTCATTCCGATTTCAACAAGGGATCAGCGGCCAGAGAAGCATTAGACGGTTAAAGGGGATCAGCCAGTTGTTAATCCAGTTGTGACTTTGGTTTGGGATTCATTTCTTCTAACGGCCTAGTTGTGTGTTGTTCTGTGATTGAGTGCTTTTGTCCTGACAGAACTTTTCATTTTGTACCTTTCACCATTGTTTTTGGCCACAGACCAAGCCTCACATCTTCTAGTCCTAGAATTCCTTTCTGCAGACTCCAGTGAAGGCCAAGGCCTCCGGGTAACACGAGACGCCTCAATTTCCCAGCAGACAGCACATGAAAGCGAGGTCTGTTGGCCAGCTGCGGAGACAGGTGTTATTCTCCTTTAATTTACACCGCCCCCTCCCTTTATTTGTCTTAAAGAATTCCTTACAGGGTTGTTCACAAATGCTAAAGGGATCGGGCAGATTTTATAGGAGGTTGAGTTTGGGATTAAAATGCTTTATCTGCTTGGTAGTTTAGCGTCGTGAACAATACTTCCAGATTTAGCACACATCCTTTGCATTGCTGTTTTTGTTTGCCCTTTATTGATAGCAAGAAGGATAAAGTCCACTCTACAATGTTTACTGGCCTGGGCTCCATCTTCACTCTTTGAAGAAGGCTAACATCTGCTGCTTTCTGAGAAACTGGAGAAGTAAACGCTGTAATAATTGTTCTTTTCTTATGCATACAGCAGAGCCAGGAAAACCTGAGCTGATTCAGCCCTATCAAATTTAATGTTGTTGAGGCTAATCTGGATCAATTTTTATAGCTCTCTTATGTAGATGAAAAGGAGTAAACACCATCGTGCTCACTACAGACTCTGCTGTTGTTTCAAATATGTTTTTGGAAAGTCTTGTGATTTTTCACTGGGGAATGAGTTTCCAGGCTGAGTGTCTTTAGACGTGGTCCATGTGGGAGGTAATAATAGAGCATCCTGATCTGTTATTACCTCTTCTAACACGGCAACGCTTCTAAGTCGCATGAGTTTATTTCTCTTCCTGATCTGAATCTTTATTGTAAAAACTCCTCTCTAGTAACCTCAATAGTATTTCACAAACTGCTTGCCCAACCCTCTGAGCTAGCTTGCATAGGCTTAGGTCACTCTGAATTTTCAGTCCTTAGAAAAGGACTACCATGGGCTTCCAGGTTTCTCTCGTCAAGTTAGCGGCTCCTAAACACCTGCTCAGAGAAGAACTTCCTTTCCAGTAAAATCTGTTAGAGGGCCTTTAAAAAATTTTCCTATGTGCACTTTTTATTTAAATCCATTCTTCTGTAAATTTCAAGAGTACAGGAAATTATGCTCTTCTGACCCACCCCTGTGTCACTACTCTCAGTAGTAAATATTTATTATATCAATGATAATTTTCCAGCTCTGGTGACATGTATTCGTTTGACTGACTTGCAAGTACAAAAGGCCTGTGTTAGTCTTTTATTTTACTGTATCTCTTTCAGGAAGAGTTGAGTGGTAGGTTTTGATAGGAGTAGTAGTATTTTTTAGAATTAGATTAAAGGCTATTTAATACAAATTTATAAGTCATTAGCATAGTACATTTCTTTATTTGATTGAGATTATATGTAAACATCCAATGAAACTATAAGAATAACAGGGTGACCGTTAGCTAATATAATTTTTGTGACATTAGCAATTGTCTCTTCTAAGATGTTACGATGGGACACTGGCCAGACGGGAGAGACTGTCCTGCTGCCTGTCTTGTCTCCCAGAATTCTTGGAAGCTGATTCTTAAGGAAAATGGCGCATTCTTCATATAAATGCCTGCAGCTGTTGGCATCTCTGGGCTCTTTTTTTTTGTTTGTTTGTTTGTTTGTTTTTGAGACAGAGCCTCAAGCTGTCACCCTGAATTGAGTGCTGTGACATCATAGCTCACAGCAACCTCCAATTCCTGGGCTCAAGCGAGTCTCCTGCCTCTGCCTCCCTAGTAGCTGGGACCACAGGCGCCTGCCACAATGCTCGGCCATTTTTTTTTTGGTTGCAGCCACCATTGTTGTTTGGTGGGTCCGGGCTGGATTCGAACCTGCCAGTGCAGGTGTACATGGCTGGTGCCTTAGCCCATTGAGCAACAGGTGCTGAGCCAAGTATTTCTGGACTCTTCCTCCTTTCTCTCAGGCAGGAAGTCAGATAAGCCTTGATGATGAAAAGACTTTGTGTGTGGCCTTCTACTATACTGTCACTTGTGGCCTTTTGCGGATACCTGGGTGGTTGCTATGTTGACAAACCCCATGCTGCCCCAACATTCCCCATGTACCAGCTGCAAATGCCTCTAGCTGTGCACTGAGCTTTCTGCATCCTGGGCCTCCCCTGGAGGCTTTTGTGCAACATCTCCTCTCTATGGGCTATTTCCCTGTGCCTTCTTGACCCTTGTGTCATCAGGTTAATTTCTGCTTTATGTGAAGCTCTATAATCAATCACCTTCTCATCTGAGAAGACCTCCCAGCCTTTCCTAAATGAAACTGGCCGCTTCCTTCTCTCTGGGTCTCTTGCCAACACCTCACTTTATCATGCATCACGTGACCTTTGCTCCGATCTTTGTTTCCTTTCTGATCATTTGTTTTGTATGTAAATCATGGGCTCCAGTGAAGGAGAGAACTACCTTATTTGTCTTTGTGCCTCTAGGGCAGTGGTTCTCACCCTTCCTAATGCTGCAGCCCTTTAATACAGTTCCTGTGGGTTGAAACCACTGAGATAGGGCTTTCTTCACAGTCTTTCTCCCAACCTTTCTCCGAGGCTTCTCTCTGGAAGACCTCCAGACTCTGTACATGCTCAAATAATGTTGGTTAAATTAATAAGTGAATGAGGATGGGAGTGAATTAAGGACAGTGAATTACGGACATGGGAAGGGGAGACTCCACACATCAGGGGCACAACACTAATTGCCTAAAATGGACTGATTATACCTTTCACTTTACTTTTTCCTTCCCATCTATTAACTACCATTCTGGTCAGGAGGACACATGTTAAGCAAGGCACTGTGGGAAATTCCTAGGAAGGCATCCTACCCCAAAGCCCAGCAACTGGTGAGCATGAGGCATTTGATTCCAGTAAAATAACTTTTGGTTTGGCTGTAAAATAAAACAGGGTTCAGCCCATTGGTGCACCATCATCATAGAAAAATAGCAAAGAGCAAGGTGTTTTTCCTCACTGTGTGCAAAGTGAGTGTTAACCCTTTGGTGTTCTTGTGCTCATCTGTTTCCTGACTCCTTCTATCCTGACTCTGCTCGTCTAATGGAGCTATAAAGCAAACAGTTCTGGTTAAAGTTCTGGACATTTTTTGAAATCCTCAAAACAACTACATAAGAAAGATGTTTCCAAGTCCCAGATTTACAGGAGAAAGAAACAGGGTCTCAGAGAGGTTAAATAACTTGCCCAAGGGACATATATTAATTAAGGGCAAAGCTGAAATTATATCCCATTCATTTTGGGCCAGAGTCTGCTCTTAACCACCATGATAAACTGTCTCTTCCTCAGAAGTTGACTCCATGTTCTATGAAGGAAAATTTACTATAGTGATGAAAAGTAGGCAACTGATGCAAAGGGTTTTTTGGAACTGTTCCATACAAGGATAAAGAGAAGAAAAAAATAATAATTTCACTTGTAATTTCAGACCCTGGTAAACTTCTGGATCCTCATACAATTTTACCTCAAATGAAATAACTGAATATTTCCTGAAGTTAAGTAACTAGATTAAAACTTGGCAGAAATCTCTGACTCCACTTAATGCATGCAGAAGGCTGTGGCATATGGCTTAAATGCCCAGGAATTTTAAGTCCAAATATGTTTATATAGTGAAACTATTTTTGGTTGTTCTTTTACCCTTTCCTTCCTGCTTAGAAAAAAAGTAAGTCCAAACCTATCTACAGATTGTATTTTTTTTTTCCCTAGAAAGCAAGGGTCACAAAGATAAACACGTCAGAGAAGCTGGAAATCATCTGAGAGGAAGATGCTTTTTATTATGGTATCTGAGGAAAAAAGAAAATATTTCAGAGTGAAATCCAGTCATTCCTCATTTCTGATTTCCTGTCTGCTGGGAAGTTCAAATTCGAGTGCAGCCCTTCATAAAGTGCTGATTGCTGAAAGGTAGCTGTGTCCCATCGGGGGATCTGGAATGAGGTCTAGTAGAAATTTTCATTCAAGTTGAATGGAAAACATAAAAGTGAGTGTTCCATGGAAAACAGAAGTCTGGCAATGATGAATTTTCCCTGTGCATGAACAGTCTGGGAACAAGGGCCCTTCCCAGAGTTGCTTTATTAAGAAAGTCTCGCAAATGACATCTCAGTACCTGTTTGAATATGGTTGTATATTTCTGGAGTAGACAGCCC
Organism: Perodicticus potto; assembly: GCA_963574655.1. Taxonomy (NCBI): domain Eukaryota; kingdom Metazoa; phylum Chordata; class Mammalia; order Primates; family Lorisidae; genus Perodicticus; species Perodicticus potto. The sequence continues at coordinate 10,101 of CAUYRH010172336.1, read as the reverse complement.
TCAAATAAAGTATCAACAGAAATCCAAATACCCACAAAATGACCTATTTTAGGACTACCTATCTGCCCAACAGTTTTCTATGATATTTGGAAATTACCTAATTTGAGTAGAAAACTATCATTTTTCCTTTCTAATGTAGATATTTCTGAAGACAATCAATATTAAGTTCTAGAAAATTATTAAGCTCCTTCTTGGAATATGCTGGTTTAAATCTATGGTGTGAAACGAACCCATTTCTCATGGAATTCCTTTAATAATGCTCTCTCATTTCATGAGATTCCTTGGCAATATAGTGTGACTGAATAAATTACCCTCCATACAGAGCCTAGTTTCTTATAGTCATCTTCTTGAATTTCCTTTTCAATTTTTTCTAGAAGAAAAAATTTTGTTAAAATATCGTATTTCTTACTGTACCGATGGACAAAGCTGACCCAGGACTCTCTTTAAAATGTCTCTTTTTCTTAAACAAATGACACAAAAACAAAGCAAAGCAATAGCAAATTAAAGGCATCTGTTATATAACTGCCTGGGGTGGAGCCCTCTCCTGTTAACTAACTCAAAATTTCAGGAAGCTTGAATTCCTCCAGTTCCATTTTGATGCCATTTTTCCCCCCTCATTCTTTTTTCAGTGTCAATGAAGAACAGCTGGTCACCATTCTCTGTGATAACAACCTCCATATAGTTGAAACCCGAATGGCTTTAGACATGGTACGTACAAAAACATCTTGCCAATGATGTAGCCTATTTGGTATTTCCCCTGTAAATAGCTGGATTCCTTATAGCCAATCCTTCCAGCAACTATCAAATTTTAGCTCTGTTTAGTATAATGTAAGCATTTTCTGCCTCGTCTATTCAGGAATGTCTTCCTAGGAGGTTTCACAATAAAATTTATTGTGTTTAATTTATGACATAGAATGTAAGAAGAATGGAATGCCTTTCTGTTAGGATTTGCAATGATAATGGAAGGTTATAGTGCTGGTCTGCTTTTACCAAATTTGCCAAATTCTGAAGGGAATGCCAATTAGAAGGCTATAATGCTTTTTCACTGCAACAGATTGAGCCTGGTACCTGGTGCTGGGGACCTGTCACCGTTGGCCAGACCCTATTTTTGACTGGGAGAGAAAGCAAATGCTGGATCAAATGCAGCATTTGTGAAGTGATACCGATCGGATCGCTGCAAGTCAGAGCCACACCCCAAGGAAGCTAAGGAAGTGACTCAGTCTTTCTGAGGTCTTTCCTACTAGTAGCTATGTAGCCAAAAGTTTGAAAATGCTCACATTTTGCTCTCTTTAGGAAAAAACAACATTGAGTTTAGAGGTTTTTGTTATGGAGGCCAGGAGGATTTTCCCACTGCCACACGGAGGGAACTGGGTTTGGATTGGGAAGCCAGACATTTCTTGGCACGAGTTTCCTACTTGAATGGGATTCCAGGTTGCCCCCTCCTCACCTCTCCCTCACCCCCAAGCAGCTAGAACCCTTCCTCCTCCCTTGGACCATATGGGGAAGTTGGATCAGTGGCTGTTATTTTACTGACTCCAAGTTCACACAGCTGTTCATCCCCGCCTAATGTACTGGTAATTACAGCAATGTGCTCTTCTCTTCATCCAATCGTGTAACTTTTACTAAGGGAAAATGGTTTGTTTTTAATAACTTCCATGCATTTTGTTCTTGTTTTAATGAGAAAGGGTGTCTTGTGCCATTCACTGATTGAATTCTCTAGCAAACCCCCCCCCCAAATCTCTGTATCAGTTCCCAGCTCCATAGGAGGGCTCTGAGGCTCTGCAGGACTGGCCAGAAAGGTGATGGGGAGATTTAAGTGGGTGTAACTAACTCGATATGAATGGGTCAGTTGGGAAACAAAGCAAGCTCATCCCCTTCTGCACATGGAGATGGTGGAAACATTTTTTTTTAAAATGTGAAACTGGGAAAAATCAAAAGTACAAATTGAGCTTTGCTTTGACGATCCAAAGTCAATGTGCTCTCAAAGGGTTTTTTAAAACAAATATCTGAAGAGGTTTACACTCATCTTAATTCAATCCTTCTGAGCATGTAAATTTCCTACTTTTCTGGTTGGGATTGAGATGGGGGCTAAAATAGTAAAAAGGGGTTCATCCTTTGCTTTAGCCGTGTTAAGCATCCCAGGTACAGAACAGACATGTATTTACTCCCATTATCAGCTCATTTATGGATAAAGTGTACTCACCTTGGAATCTCCACCCTCATATCTCCCTAAAAGCACAGAGAATCACTCTAATGGGATCATTTTTAAAGTAAAACCTTTCTAGTTCATTAGAATTATTTCACTTTAAGACTTTTCCAAAAAGAAATGATTAAGTAGCAGTTGTAGCAAAGAACACCAAAGCAAATCCCTGTGCGTGGATGTGAATAGCTAATTTGATCAGAAGGATGCTAGCAAAGCTTATAGTTTCTGTATGTGATGACTTAAAATTCAAGGAAGTTGACAGGATGACAAACTGTGACTGCAAAGTAGATTTGCCTCATCTCGACATTTTAAAGACTCTTATAATTTAAGGTTAGGCAAAGTTATAAAAGCTCAAAATCCTTTGATGTTAAAATGCATCCCTATCTTTTAGGGACATTCATTTTGTTATTTGTGTATTATCTTAATTCTAATAATAATTAATAATGACACAAAGGCAGGAAATCACCTTTCTCCTCAGCCCCTCTTCTTTTGCCCCCAACAGGAGTCTTGCTTTTTAAATCTCAGAGATTTCACTAGAAACTTTATTGTGTCAGAGTGAAGAAATTGAAAACATGCCAATTTAAACTTAGAATCGAATAAGTTCTAAATTCTTATAATATCTTTGGCAAAACTGTTGCTTTCCTTGAGAACCACAACAGCCACATTCACAGCAAAGAAGCACCTTTGTGGCTCTAAAGGCTTGAGCAGCTCTGGGTGACTACTACGTAAAAGGGTCTGTGCTTCACTCCGCAATGAATGCAAGGCACACGTCGGGATCGGATTCACCCTTTAGGAAATCACTGTTCTCACTTTATGCAACCTGAAGATGGTATTTAATACTTTAACGTCAGCTTTGGGAGTTCGTGGCGTGATACTAACCCATGTGTGTATCTTACAGGGTACACGTGTCCTATTCCTCAGATGGTTGCATCAGTAGCTTTGAGATTATTTTATTTTTAAAGCTTTGAGTCATTTTGATGTCCACTAGACCCTCAAAAATATAAATATGATCCAATAAATGTCAAAATAAGTAGCTATATGATAAATAACTGTTCCCTTTTCTTTGATAGGTTCATTCCTTCATTTCGTAAGCATTAATTGAACACTTGGTATAGGCCAGGCATTTTCTAGGGACCAACAGAGGATTCAACAGTTATGTAAATAAAATGGTAAGTCTCAACAAAATCTAAGCAGAAAAATTTCTGTAAAGAGATAGAAATTGATAAGTGAATTAAAATCTTACATAGGCAGAAGGGAAGACCTTAGTAATAGTGACTTTTGAGCAAGGAGGTGGGCTATAAGCTTTGTGGTTGAGGTGAGAACTGTCCAGGCAAAGGGCACAGTAAGTTCAAAGGTCCTGTGAACCCATGAACCTAGTGCGTTCAGAGTCCTGAGGAGGCCAGTGTGCCTGGAGGGTGGATATTGGGAGATAAGTACAGACGCGTGAAGGGTAAAGGGAGCCAAATCTTATGGAGTCTCAGTTTACTACAAGGACTTTAGTCTAATTCAAGATGTGGGAAACCACTGGAGATTGCTGAACAAGTTAGTGACAGAATCCTGCATATCTTTTATCAAGATCATTGTGAATGTTATGTTGAGAGTCAAGGGTAACAAGGGAAGAAATGGCAAGACAGGCTAGGAAGTTATTATCATAAGCCAGGCAAGAGCCTGAATTGGAAGACAGAGACAGCAGATATAAATGGAGTTCTTGCTGGATGCAGGCACTGCGTTAGGCTTTGTGACACAACAGGGGAAAACAAAGGTTTTAATGTCATAGGATTTGCATTGTACTAAGAGGAGTTGATAATTGATAAATAAACCAGTGTATTCCAAAATATCAGGTGGTGATAAATTCTCTCTAGAGAAACTCAAGAGACTGAAAAATGTTCCAAAGTTCATGGCAAACACCTGGAAACAAACACACGTCTATAGATTTGCAGAATCAAATTACAACATATTCAGAGACTATTATACAGCAGTGAATAGGAATGACCACCCTGGATACAACATTGGAGGTGGATGACAGCAATAGAAATAGGAGTGAGAAATAAGTTCTTAGATGTCAAAAACATCACAATACAGTATTCATAAAGCCAAACACATACAACCCAGTCATGTACTTTTAGATGAACACATTATTAAGTGTTAAAATACATGAAGCAAAAATCAAGAAAATTATTAATGTAAGATTTTTGGATAGTGGTCTTGAATGAGGGAAGGCTTAAAACTTGCATGGAGTAATCACATACGGTTCTGTGAGTGTTCTTGTTTTCACACTGGATGTTGGGTCATTGGATTTAATTATATTATTGGAAGGAAGGAAGGAAGAAAAGAAGGAAGGAAGGAAAGAAGGATGGAAGGGAGGGAGGGACATTTCATGAGTTAACAGTGAATGTATGTCATAAACCATAGCTTATAATTAATCTAATTTTGTGCTCCAGGGGGTTGGAGTTGGAGGGAGTTATGGGATAGTTGTTTTTTGTTTGTTTCTGATAGAGTTGTCAGGGAAATCCTCTCTGAGAAAATGACGTTTGAGCTGACGCATGAAAGGGATTGAGAGAATGTCCAGAAGAAAAAGGAGAGCCTCTTCGTTGGGGTGAGAGTGGGGTAAAGACAGAAGCAGGAGGTGAGGCCTAGGGGAGCAGATCATCTTGCCGGACCTAAGCCGTGAGAAGCTCCGGCTTCTGCGTGGGAAGATTCTCAGTGGAGGAGCAACATTGCCTGCTCTATATTTTTGGAAGAATCGTTCCTACTGCAATGCTACTGACATGGTGAGCTCCATGGCTCTTTCCTGTGGAGGGTTTTCTTCTGCACTGTAGGATGCTTGCCAGCATCCCTGGCTTCTACCTAACACAGCTATAACACTGCCCTTATCCCTCCCGGTTATGGCAACCAAAATGCATGCCAGGCATTGCCAAATAGGGATAAAATCACCAGTGGAATGTGCTGATGGTGGCGGAGGACAGAATCAGGGAGAGGCGATAGGAGGATGTGGCAGTGTTCAGCAGAAACAGGGCCTGGGACAGGGCAGGAATCCTCTTCTTTTGCAAACACACACATTCATAGCTTGGGCCTATACGCACATATTTGGAACCTCCAACATTTGAGGATATTTTGAAATCCCCCAAAGACATGATGTCAAATGTGCACGTATAATTTATATTGAAAACAAATATTTTCCAGGTGTCATAAAAATAGAATAGATTGGAGCACAAAATCATCCATATGGTTGTTTTTAAAAACCAGGTCCGCCCTGTCCACAATTTTCCCTATTAGTTTTGATTCAGGACTGACAACTCATTCTTCGATTTGCATCCAGGTGAGTTCCTGAAGACCTGACCCGAAGACCTCTTGCCTGCGTTGGCATTTGTTCAATCGTAAGGCAGTCTGATCGACAACATTTTCTTTTTTTTTTTGTTTGTACGAAAGGTCTTGATTGGCGGGGGAAGCTGCAGAGCAGCATTAAGGAAGGAGGGGAGAGAGAGAGAGAGAAATGGGGGAAGAGAGGAGAGGAGAGAAGGGAGGGAGAGAGAGAGAAAAAGAGAGAGTGAGACACGAGACACACGGGGTGGGGGAGAGAAGAGAGAAGAGAGAGATCGACAACGTTTTTAAGGCAGAGCATTGTTTAAAGAAAACACTACAGGCACACAACTTGCCCATAACGTGCTCACTCTGGAGGGCAGGGCTTTGTCAGAAGGTAGAGGAGGTCATGACTGGGACTGCCAGTGAATTAGCCTTGTACCCCAAAGAACATGACAGCGCAAGGGAACCCGATGGGAATTGTGTTCAGCGGGAGATACTGGGCAACCAGGCAGGGTCCCTGACCTCAGTGAAGCGGGGATGAAGGAGTGTTGTAGAACACGAGAAAGCAGAGCTGGAGAGCAGAGTTTACAGCACTAACCTTGACTGCTCTTCCCTGAGGACTCCGCTGTGTTTCTGCAAAGTCCTCTCAGAATGGCAGGCTCTGAAAAAAGAAATGTAAACCCAGGGCCATGAGCAGCTTGGTCTGAGAGCGAGCCACACAGGTGTCTATGTCAATATTTCCTAGCGTTCCAGTTGTGATACCGGGGAGTGGTTTCGTAGGAGAGACAAATCACCTGCCTGCAGGAAATACAACTCACCGAAGCAAATCCAACTTCCTTTCCTGACAGGGAGGATGGAATTAAATCCTGATTCAGGAGCGATGTTGAGCAACCTCTGCTGCTGGGGGGCTCAGCCCGTGCTCCCCACTGGTGGCTGATAAGATGACATTCCTGGCCTCCTCTGCTGTGCTAAGGCAGCCCTGCCTCCGAAGACCCTGCTGCAGGGCCTGAGAAGGAAAGGGGATGGATAAGACTGCTTCCATTTGCAGAAAGTGGAAATGTTTTGTTTCTCTCGTAGTCAGGCTGAGATCAGAAGCCCACGCCGCGGTTGGCTTTTCCAAAACAATAATTCTAATGTGACACCCGAATGAGCATGTCAAATCACCTTACAGAAGAAGGTGGAGGAGCATATGCCACAACAAGGTGAGAGAAACGGGTAATTACGGTAATAGGAAAAGTGATTGCCACCAGGCAGAGCACAGTACGATGCGAGGAGCTGGCTTGAGCGCAGCTCAGGATGTCACCAAATGCAATTTAGAAAGTGCAGTGTTACTATTTATTTATCTATTTAGTTAGTTAGTTGCTCACTTGTATCAAAAAAAATTAGTCACTGGCAGTCATGTCAGGATGCCCTTAGAGAAAAGTCTGAGAGGTCTATGAATTTGCCACTCACTTTTGGTCGTCATAGTCACTTTATGCATCACACTGTCACAATGTAGAAAATGGAAAGTCCCGTCCGAGATATTAACCAAAACTGAAGCTTGTTGTGACATCAAATATCAAACCTTCTCCCTTCCCAGTTCGGACCTGCTTCTGCTTGGAAACCTACAAAGGGGAAAGGGCAGTGGGGGGTAGGGCATGGGGTGCCTCTGGGTCATCCGTCCCTCCTGAGGGCTCACCAGCAGTGTCTGTCTTCCAGATCCTGTCAGTCGGGGAGATGGAGGAAAAGTCTTACTCATACTGGACCTTCCTTATCAGGCTTCAAGTTTTCAGTGTTTGGCAGGTGGGTGAGGTTGATTTTTTTTTCTCTCAAGAGTCATTTGCATGAGTTTTCAGAGGACCCCAGTCTCACAAGCCTCTTGACCTGGAAAGATGAATCTAATTTTATGATTAGTAGATTGCAAAGTTTTGCAGTCCCCAAAGATGCAGGATTTATTTCCAGCTTTCCTGTTTCTCCTTTTCCCTGGGCCATCTACTGGGACCTCTTAGAAGGACTTACAGGCTCCATCCAGATTCTCTCTCCCGTGTCACGCATTTAAGGGAAACACATGTGCTCACTTTTTGTAGTAGGCAGGCCCTGCTCAGAGCAGCTACCCTGCCCTCCTGCCAAGAGCTGCTGAGGCATGAGTCAAACTGAGCCCACATTTCTTGCACATTCCAGAACCCCCCTGAAACGTTACATGGTCACTGCCTCCCAGCTTGGAATAGCAGTGGTGCCACCCCCTTGAAGGAAGGATGGCCCCAGAGCCACCTTCAGCTCTCTCACCTGAGGCACCTTCCACTGTGTTCCCTTTTCATCCTTCACGTGTGAGGACTTGTATGTTCTTGGAAGAAACAAGGGGTGCAAGAATCATGTGCAGATTGTTACCTATTTCCTTTGTAAAATCTTCTGATGGCAAAATTCTCATGCACCCTGTGCTATCCCATGTTCATTTTATCGGGGCCTCATTCAAACTATGTTAGGAAAAGCCCCTTTAAATCTTCTATGAAATGCATAAAAAATAGTTTATAAATAAAATCATGAAGAAAGGAAAGCTAATTTTACGTATTCTTTCATCCTTGGTCTTGCCACGTGGTCACAGAATCTATCTCCCACTTCCCTCATGTCTTAATTCTTTTATATACAGCAGCTCTGGTGCCCAACACCATCAGACAGTACCACCCTCACCACCTCAGGAAATCTTTCCGAACCTCTTCCCTCCATCACAGGACTCTCACACCAGAGACAATTGCTAAATATCTCCCTTGTGCCAAAGACTGTGGAAAGTTCTGGTTGCAGAAGATGACAAAGAGTTTTCTGCCCTAGAGGAGTTCACAGCTTATTCTAGTTCTTTTCATTGGAATATGAAGAAATATACAAAAACAGCACAACAGTTTTTTCTTACATTTTGATCGGTATCAAAATGCATTTTTGCAACAGCTGAGGATTCATACTATATATTGTGAATATGATGTTTGAATTGGGAAATGTGGGGTTGGAGGAGATGGGCCCCTTCAGGTCAGAGGTCAGTTGATGCCAACAAGTGGATGGCTGTTTATTGCAACCCACAAGAACTTTTAAATATTTTGTGCTCACATTTATGTTTTAAACATTATTTTTAAAGGAATTGGCATTTATCTTTGAATCCTTTCCATGTCATCCCAAGTTTTAGTACTAATAAGTCAGAAAATGTAATTTTACACTCCCACCCAGTGAGTACAAGGTTTCCGATTCGTCCACATCCTCACCAGCACCTGTTGTTTTATTTCATTTTGTTTTGAGAGTAGCCATCCTAATGGTTGTGAAGTAATATCTTATTGTAGTTTTTATTTGCATTTCCATAATGAGGAATGATGTTGAGCCTCTTTTCATATGCTTTTTGGCCACTTGTATGTAGGTAACATTCTTTAGAGCAATGTTTATTTAAGTCCTAGGCCCATTTTAAAATTGAGTTTCGGTCATCGTTGGTGTTTGTCTCAAATGTGCTTCTCCAGTTTGACTTTCTTGTGATCAGAATGGCATAAACCCCCCTCAGCAGAGCTTTCAGAGCCAGTGTCTGAGCATGACTGGATCTCAGAACTTAGACAGGCAGGGGAAACAGTCCAGAGAGACTCGGTCCTTCCTTCCATGCAAGCATTCGTTCAAATAGCTTTTATTCCACACTGCCATGTGCTAGGCACTGGGGACAAAGAGATGAAAAGGACACAGTAGAGGACAAGGGAGAATTGGGGTTGTAGGTGTTGGACTCTGCAGATGGACTGCTCCAGTATGAATCTCAGGTCCAGTACATACCGTGCATGGTTAAATGTTGATTAGGTTATTTCATAAAGTACCTTTATTTTATGTTCAGAGGCTTACCCATAAAGCTGAAAGTAACAGGACCCACTGAAGGGTTTTAGTATTGAAAGTTCCAATGAAGAGCAAATGAAACGATCAAAAGTTTTAAGGGACTTAGGAAGACTGATTAAAAAAAATAAAGGGGAGAAGAATACCCCTAAAAGTAAAAGTCGTAAGGAGCGTGATTTAAGTGCCTGGTCTTGCTTCTGGAGACTTGGATAGTTCTATGACTTGGGAAAGTCATGCTCACTCTCTGGCCCATGGTGTACTTACATATAAAACAATGATAATACCTTATAAAACTTATAAACAATAAATAAAAAGAAGATGTATCCAAAAGTGTCTTGTGGTTTTCCTAGTGTGCAGAAGCAGTGTATTATGTTTTAGAGGAAATTGGAAGGTTGGCTTTGCTTGCTCTCCCCACATCTTCCCAGCCCCCATGTGCGTGGCTGTATCACACTCTCACTCACAAGCCCAGCCCTGCGCCACGGTGTGAGGCCCATCAGGCTCCAAGATATGCCAGTTTTGCACTTCTCTAGTATTTTTCCTGTTTCTTTTGTTATTTTTCAGAAACCTGGCTATTACATTATTTTTTAAAAAAGCAACTCAGCCCAATTGTTCTGATAGCAGTAATTGGGTTCCTAGGCCATTTCCTACTGCGCGCTTGCCTTCCCTTTCACCTTAATATTGTGTTTTGGTCAGAGATGTTGGCGTGGATGTGGAGAAAAGGGAACACTTCTACATTGCTGGTGGGAATGCAAACTAATACATTCCTTTTG
>CAUYRH010172329.1:0-46491 GCA_963574655.1 Perodicticus potto | reverse complement strand
GGAGAGTTTGACCTCCTCTGCACCCATTTGGATGCCCTTTATTTTCTTGTCTTGTCTAATCGTATTGGCTAAAACTTCCTGCACTAGGTTGAATAATAATGGTGATAGAGGACAACCTTGTCTGGTTCCAGATCTAAGAGGAAAAGCTTTTAGCTTTACTCCATTCAGTAAAATATTAGCTATGGGTTTATCATAGATGGCTTCAAACAGTTTACGAAATGTGCCACCTATACCTATATTCCTCAGTGTTCTAATTAGAAAAGTATGCTGGATTTTATCGAATGCTTTTTCTGCATCATATAATCTTTGGTTTTGCTTCTGTTGATAGGGTGCACTCTCAAGGTCTTTATGCTGTTCACAATGCACATCTGCCAACTGATTAATGATGGGATTGTACTTTTATCTCACTTAAAGTTAGGAACAGCTAGGGCATGTTTCTGACCTAGGAGAGGTGCATGGAAGTGATATTTGTCTCTTCTACACAGGGCTTTAATTTAGAGCCAGTGCACGTCTGCCATGTCCCTTTTTCTTGACTAAGTAGTTAGTCCTAGAAACACAGGGATGTATCTTTATCATCTGGGGACTGAAACAGGGATGGCATAGATCCTAGTCCTTTCTGCTCACCTGAGACGGACCTATCATATAGATATAAAATAAACATTCAAGGCTTTAAACCACTAACTTGTTGTGGTAGTCTCTTACTCAGTCTAACGTGGTTGTATCCTGAGTAAGTAGCATCATGCCTGTCACGTAATAGGTGTTCAGTAATCATTTTTAATAAATCAAATACAAGCAGAAATAGAAGTAAAAGGAAGGCAGGAGGTAAAGTGAGAAAGTGAGGACATTAAAGTAGAAGTGAAAGGTTCTCATCTATACCTACCTATTCTATGACATTTTCTAGAACAACAAAAAGAAAAAAATTAGAGACATAGAGATTATTATTATATACAAGACTGAGAATTAAGGTTAGTATTAAATAGTTTATATCCAACAGTAGATATTAATAATCTTAGTTAAGAAATAAAAATTATCGGCCGAGCATGGTGGCTCATGGCTTAACCACTCTGGGAGGCTGACGTGGGTGAATTGCTTGAATTCACAAGTTCGAGACCCACATGAGCAAAAGGCAAGATCCCATCTCAACTAAAAATAGAAAAAACTGAGGCAAGAGAAAAGCTTGATCCCAAGAGTTGGAGGTTTCTGTAAGTTATGATGCCATGGCATTCTACCCAGGGTGACAGCTTGAGACTTTGCTCCCCCCCAAAAAAAATGATAGGAATTATTACCTGTTGTATATTCCATACTACTATAGGGTAGAAAATGTTCTGGGTCCTCTACCCAAATACATTTTGATTTATTCTCAATTGGTTTCAATTAGCATAAATGGATAAATATAAGACTACACAAGCTCAAATCTAACCTCCATTACTTACAAATTTTACCACTCTCACTAAGTTGTCTTCTCTGAGCCTTAGTTCTTTTGACAATAAAGTTAGAGTAATAATCATAACTGCTTCATAACAGTTTTAGTGACTAAACTTAGAATCCACATGAAGGCTTTAGCCGCATAGCTAGGGAATTTAATAGTGGTCATTTAGTCCTGCTACTTTGTGTTTGTTAAGTTCTCACACTGAAATTATGCAGTAGGAGTTATTATGTCATATGTGTAGGTACATAAAATGAGGTGTGGATAAATAATGCAATTTGTTCAAAGTGAGAACATGGAAATAGGGTAGGGATCGGGCTATTAGGCTTTGTCATTTGGATGCATACCGCATGCTGTCATATGACATCTGAAGCAATGAATATTAGGACGTAAGATTTCAACACGAGTTTTTATGACTTGACTTTGTCAGAGTGTCTGCCCAGTAAGCCATGCAAGGGAGAGCATATCACAGCTTCCAGACACACACATGGAGGCACAAATCTGGAATGCTGAACTGTGAAATTAGCACAGAATTAAGAAACCCAGAGATGGGCGAATGCTACCTCACAGACAAAATATTCCCTTGGCTCTGGCTTGGGCAGCCAAGGCCTTAAATACTTGATGAAAACTTTGCTAATCACAGGGACTGTTCAGCAGTGAGAACTAGAACTCCTTCAGCAAGGAGAACTAGAGAGACAAAGGCACTGCCTATCTAGGAGTTGCCAGGCACACTGGTGTATAGAATAAGGATTCATTTTTTCCAAGACCTCCAGCAAAACATGCAGACATGGCAGCATCTGGTGGGCAGGTGTCCAGAGGGACTCAAGGAGAAAAGGTCCATGCCTTAAGTTTTCTCATTCACAGGATCTCATAGTGCTCATTACAATAAAACCATTTACACGCATATACATTTCTTTATTTTGAACACCCTATGTTCTTTTACATGAATCATCATCCACATTCAATCCATTTCATGATATTTAAGAGTCAAGTTTCTAAACCTGCAAAGCAATGGGTCAGACAACTTATCTATGATACATAATAGCAATTGACATGCAATCATTTTCCTACTGAAACCCTTCAATTGTGAAAAGTTCCCCACAATTTTCTTTGCGTTAGTAACAAGAAATATTGTTTGAAGCTACTTGTGTCAGACATATATGTATGTATTTATAAAAATAATTTTACTTGTTTGGTGTGGTGGCTCACACCTGTAATCCTAGCACTCTGGAAGGCTGAGGCAGGTGGGTTGCTTGAGCTCACGAGTTTGAGACCAGCCTGAACAAGAAAGTGAAACCCTGTCTCTACTAAAAATAGAAAAACTGAGACAAGAGGATTGCTTGAGCCCAATAGTTGGAGGTTTTCTGTGAGCTGTGATGGCATGATACTCTACCCAGGGGGACAGCTTGAGACTCTGTCTCAAAAAATAAATAAATAAAATAAAAACAATTTTACTTTTGATTTCGTAAAAGTTATTTATTATTGCCTAACAAATTACTCCAAAATGTGGTGGCTTAAAATGACATTTGTCATCTCACATTTGTTTCTGGGATCACTTATCAGGTCTGGCTTAGCTGAGTCCCCTATTTCGAGCTCTCTCACAGCCTCTCAGTCAAGGCTGTGGTCTCAGCACCAAGCTCAACTGGGGAACCATCAGCTTCTAAGGTCATTCAAATGGTCATTCAAGTTGTAGGTAAGATTCAGCTGTTCACAAGAAGTTGGAGTCTGGGCCTTAGCTACTTACTAGGAGTTGGTTAGAAGCCTCTCATAGTTCTCTGCCATGGAGATTTCTTCAACATGACCAAACCAAGAGAGAGAGAGAAAGAGAGAAAAAGAGAGAGAGAGAGAAAGATATCACTAGTACATCAGAAATCATAATGTCTTGCCTAATCACAAAAGCAACCATACTCTGAAGTCAGGCCACACCAAGTTGCTCAGCATGAGGAGATCAATCTGGTTGGAAATACTGAATACTTAGAGGTAAGAAATATTCAGGGGGTGGGATTAGAAGTTTGGCCATCACAGGATATTATATCCATTTTACTATTTGTATGTTCCTTGTAACAACCTTCTCTACTGATTATTACCCCATTTAAAGGTTTTTAAAAATGAGATTCATAGATTCAACTGAATTTTCCAGCATCATGACAACAATTCAAAACAGAATTCAGCTTTGAGGCCACACACACCTGACTCCAGAACTTACCTCCTATTCCTCTGCAATTATACCTCATTTTTTTTTTATCTCAGTTGAATGACTGGCCAAGAAATATTAACTTATTAAAATTATTTAGCTACATAAACAAATTACATTGAAAAATTGTTTTAAACAAATTACATTTATCTGAAGCTCAACCTGTGACATTCTTGGGTGCTTCTTGTTTAATTTGCTGCATTTAACTTCTTTCACTAGAGAATTAAGAATGGAAGACGACAGCTCCTGTGGCTCAAAGGAGTAGGGCACCGGCCCCATATGCTGGAGGTGGTGGGTTCAAACCCAGCCCTGGCCAAAAACTGCAAAAATAAAAAAGAATGGAAGAAGAAACCCTGTAGGATTCAAGGTGATTTATTTTAAGATATATTATGAGTTACCATAGAACAGATACTGAAAAACATTTGGAGGATCCTGCTTCAGCAAGAGTTTGATTAAAAAATATGGCTCAAAAGAACTTATTATCTGGTCTGTGGAGATAAACTATCAAGAATTTGTAGATACTCCTTGAAAATAATTTAATACATCGATTTAATTATACTTAATCAAAGTTTACTTGTATTTACTTTGTGCCAGGCTCTTTACTGGTCATGAAAGATACAAACTGAGCAAGAAACAACAAATTCTGCCCTTGAGAAGCTCAACATTACAGGAGACAAAGTAAGGAAAGAGGCAGTCACCAGACGCTGTAGAAGTTCTCCATGGATACCTGACTTCTGAGGCACATGAGTTCCTCTGGAAGCAAAGGAAGTTCAGAAAAAATCATGCTTGCCGAGTTATGGGTGCTAGAGAGAATAGTTCTGCTGAGGTACTTTCAACCTGCTTTCTCTCTTCCACTTCATCCTGTGAAGCAATTTATATTCTCTCTTCTCTTTCACACCAAAGAAGTTAATGAAGATTGTGAACATGGCAAAAGAGATTGTTTTTAAAAATGGCCCAAAAAATGTTTCCCAAATTATGGCCAAAATAGGGATACACTTTGCATTCTCTAAACCTCTTCTGACCATGAAGTGATGGCCTAAAATAACACTCATGGATTATCTCAGGCGCAGGGGCTTATGTGGGTGTGGCCAGACTGGGTCCTCTCTTTCAGGGTCTCTCACAGGCTGTAATGGAGGAGTCATTCAGGACCATGTTCTTGGCACCAGGCTCGACAGGGGAACAATTTGCTTCAGAGTTCATCCATGTCATTGTTGGCAAGATTCAACTGACTGACTGACAGGGGCCATTTCCAAATCTTAAAGAAAAAGATAAAAGCAAAAGCTATTTGGATTATTGGTGCAGAAGTGCTCTTTAAAAAAATGCACAATATTTGCCATCTAAATTATATGAGGAAAGAGGAGAGATAAACAGAAGAAAATAAGTGTTTTAAGCGAAATTTTTAATTCAAAGACCTCACTCATAAGGTTAGTTGTATCGTTTGATCTAAACAAATACTTCCACAATTGACATGCTTCTTTATAAAGATGTCCCTAATAGGACCTAGAAAGCTGAATGAATTATATTCATCATTACATTGAGTTGCCAGGATTAATTAGAAAATGTTTCTGATCATAAAAAATATTTTTTTCCCAATTTTCCATAATGAATTTAAATATGTCTTAACAGAGGAGAGAAAAGAGGGTGAATAAAATTAAACTTACCTTTTGTGTGGTTACAAGGACATATATAATCAAGTGTATATTTATTAAGAAATATAATACTTCGTATTTTTAAATTTCTTCTGTATGACCAGTCATGCTTTTGTTCTTAAAACAAAGTCATTGCTGAAGTTATGTAATAGAGATAGGTAATGGTGTCGTTATGAAATGAAAAAGAAAAAAAACATTACTCACCTATTTCTAAGTGCTACTGTGTACAGGTATAACCCAAAGCCAATTAGTTTGAGCTTGAAGAGACAGAATCTGATGGGTTAGTACATGAATTCCTGCTGGTGTGTTCACTGGCAAGACTACCATGGGCATCATTAGTGGGGGAGTATTTAATCATCACACCATCTGCTCTGGTAGCCTCTAAGCACAGAACAAAGACCCAATAATTAGTTCTACCATACATAGATTGGGTGGAGATAAATATGTTGCAGTGACATCTTTTAACAGCTGTTCTTTAAAAAAAACAACAACATTGTTCTTAGATATTTATAGAATATTAAAACCAAAGAAGACCAGGGCAGGAGAAAGATAAACAAGCACTTCCATTTGACATATAGGCTATTTGCCTAAATACAAAAGCTCTCATTGTACTTGGTAGTGAGAGACTTGAAGCTTTCACAGAGAGATCAGGAACAAGACAAGGGTGTTGCTTATCACTACGGCTTTCAAACATCCTATTGGAATTCCTAACTAATGCAATAAGAGAAGAAATGAAAGTAAAAGGAAAACAAATTGGGAAGCATGACATATATCTATCTTTGTTCAGAGAGGACAAGTTTGTATATGCAAAAAATTCATAAGAATTGAAAAAATACAAACCAAAACAAAACAAAAAACCCTCCTGGACATAAAAGTGATTATAGCGAGATTGCAGGATACAAGATTAACATACAAAGGATCACTGAATTCCTATATACCATCAACAAGTGAAAATTGAGAACAAAACACATTGTCATTTGCATTAGCACCAATAAAATAGAATACTTAGAAACAAATCTAACAGAATAATAAAAGACCCGTAAGAGGAAACCTTACAAATGCTAGTGAAAGATATCAAGGTAGAACTAAATAAATTAAAATATTGTCTGTGTTCATGAATAGAAAGACTCAGTGTTGACATGATATCACATCTTCCAAATTTGATCTATACATTCAAATCCATATATTCCAATCAATGCCAGTAAGGTTTTTTGTTTTTTTTTTTTTTTATTAAGAAACTTGTTCTTGAGCATATGGACAGACAAAAGATCCAGAACAGCCAACTTAAGATTAAAAGAGAGGAATAAAATTTTAAGACTGACATTACCAGACGATTGACTATAAAACTGCAATGATCCGGAAGTGTGGTATTGGTGAAAAGATAGACAAGTAGACCAAGAGAACAGAATGGAAATCTCAGAAGCAGACCTGCAGGAAAGTGGTCAATTGATTCCAGGCAAAGGGTAAATGCAAAACAAGGGTGAAACGGTCTTTTCATCAAGGGATGTTGCAACAAATGAACTTTCATATGAAAAACTTGAATCTAGACACAGTTCTTACACACTTTAAATATGTTAATTTAAATTGGTTTGTAGTCTTAAATGCAAAATTCAAGATTATAAAATTCATAGACGATGATGTAGGAGAAAGTCTAAATGACCTTGTATATGGTAATGGATTTTTATACAGAAAATCAAAGGCACAAGTCATTTATAAAATAGCCAGTAAGTCAACTTTTCAACTTTATTGAAATGTATAACTTTTGCCCTGTAGAAAGTACTGGCACAAGAAAGAAAAGACAAACCGCAGACTAGGTAAATATTTGCAAAAGATGCACCTTGTTATTTGCATATCCAAAATATGCAAATAATTCTTAAAACAAAACAATGGCAAAGTAAAAATTCAGATTTTAAAATGGGCAAAAGATCTGAATGGACATCTCACCAAAGAGGGTATGCTGATGGCAAGTAAACATATGAAAAGGTTCTCTTTAAAACCAGAGAAAGACCCCATCTCCACTAAAAATACAAAAGTTAGCTGGGCATTGTGGGAGGCACCTGTATTTTCAGCTTCTTGGGCTGAGGCAGGCTTAGGCAGGAGGACCGATTGAACCCAGGAATCTGAAATTGCTGTGAGCTATGATGATACTGTGCTGCTCTAGTCTTGGCAACAGAGATTGTCTCAAAAAACCCAACAAACAAAACAACAAAGGTTCTCAACTTCATATGCTGCTAAGAAATTTCAAATTTAAGCAATAAAGTTATCACTGCATACCTACTAGAATCGCCAAAATGCAGAACACTGACGATGTTAAATTGGGGGTGAGGATGTGGAGCATCAGAAGCTCTCTTTCATTGCTGGTAGAAGTACAAAGTAGTGCATCTACTTTGTAAGATACTTCAGCAGTTTCTCACACAACTAAGCAACCTCAGGAAACTGAATTGCTGGCTCAGCGCCTGTGGCTCAACGGGCTGAGGCGCTAGCCACCTACACCTGAGCTGGCCAGTTCGAATCCAGCCCAGACCCGCCAAACAATAATGATGGCTGCAACCCCCAAGTCCCTGGGCGTTGTGGCGGGCGCCTGTATTCCCAGCTACTTGAGAGGCGGAGGCAGGAGACTCGCTTGAGCCCAGGAGTTGGAGGTTGCTGTGAGCTGAGATGCCACAGCACTCTCTCCAGGGTGACAGCTTGAGGCTCTGTCTCAAAAAAAAAAAAAAAAAGAACACTGAATTGCTAGGACTTAACATAAGATCTGGTGAGTATGCTTCTTGGAATTATTCAAATAAACTAAAATGTATATCCATGACAATCTCTGCATATGGATGTGGAAGCAAATAAGATGTCCTTCTATATGTGGGTGGATAAGTACTGTGGACATCCAGGAATAAACATTTTTTTCAAAGCTTAAAAAAAAAAAGATCAAGAAGCAAAAAGACGTTGAACAAAATGCATATTCTAAGCGTAAGAAGCCACTCTGAAAAGACTGCATGAAGTGTAATTTCAACTATATAATATCCTAGAAAAGGCAAAACTATGGACACAGAATAAAAGATCAGTAGCTGCAAAGGATTGGTCTTCAGAGAGGGATGAATCATCAAAGCATAGACAATTTTTAAGGCAGTGAAACTATTTTGTATAGTACTATGATAGTGGATACATATCATTACATGTTGGTCCATACCCACAGAATGTATAACATCAAGATTGAACCCTAAGGTAAATTACGGATTGGGGAAGATAATGGTGTGTTAATGTAAGTTCCTCAGCTGTAACAAATGCACCACATTGGTGACAGTGGGAGGGGATGTATGTGTAGGAGTGGGGAGGATATGGAAACTCTTTACCTTTCACTAAATTGTTCTATGAACCTAAAACTGCTTAAAAAAACAAAGCATATTAAAAAAGACAAAAGCTCATTAATTCAAAAGCAATGAGGGAGAAGACAACTATAGACATGGAATATTAGTGAAATTATGATGTGATAACATAGATTTATGGGAGAAAAAGTGAATTTCTAAGACATAGCATGCTGAAATTTAAGCCTAGCAAGGGATAATTCAAAAGAAAACAGCTGGGTGATTCATCTTGGAATCCCAGTGAAAGCTCAGAAATCAGAATGATTGTGTATCCCTGTAAGGGGAGGGTTGGGAATGAGTGGTTGATTATGTATACAAGAAGCAGATAGATTTGCAGTGTCACTTTTCTCACCATGCCACCAGGCGACCACTTACGCAGTATAAGACGCAAGTTTACTAACTAAATAGATTGAACCAGAGGAAATCTACACTTAGAAAAGAGGAAAATTACATGAAATGTAAAAACTTAATGCAAGAACCCTCCAGTCTTCATTCATTGCCTCTACAGAACTGCCTCTGAGGTCCACCTACACTTACAGCCCCCCCACCTCATGGCATCCCTTTCTGAAGCAGTTAATTAGCCTTATGAGGAAATAGATATAATTGCCTGCAGTGTAAAAGCAAGATTCATATTAAATCCCCCAGTAGAAAAATCCACTGATGCAAGTTATTTCCAATGCATGTGGTAATGGCACTAATAATTTCAATAGCTCAAATTTGAATATTTCTAAAAATTTAAAGATCATTTATACCTTAAATATACCTCAACTATAAAATATAGAGAACACAATTACCATAGCAGATTATAAAAAGAAGGACCTATTAGACATAAAGGGAAATGCAAGAAATTATAATCACCAAACCAATAGATGTATTATTTATGTGCTGAGAAAGAAGTAAAATGATGCGGTGGCAAAAAAAAAAAAAATGTTAGTGTTAAAATAAAAAATCATTAGGAATTAAAAATTCACCCTTGGAAATTAAAATACGGTAGAAGAAATTTTGTATAAAGGACTTGTGATCCTTTTTGTGATAAGATAGAAATAAATTTAGATATAGAAATTAAAAAATAGTAAGACATTTGGAAGATATGTTCAGAAAATCCAAACTTACAATAATATCAATAGAGACTGAGAGAGACAGACAGCAATATAAAATAGAAAGTGTGGTGAAAAAAAAATAATAAATTTTCCAGAACTAAAAAGTATGAGTTGTGAGACTGAAAAGAGTTTGCTGAATTTCCAAGATATTTTATGTTAAGAAAAACTAAAGCTCAAGTTCATCATAGTAAATTTCAGACAGATAGTAATAGAAAAGAATTGTTTGGTGTGTGTGTGGTTTTTGGCCTGGGCTGGGTTGGAACCCACCACCTCTGTCATATGGGGCAAGCGCCCTACTCCTTTGAGCCACAGGCGCCACCCACAATGGAATAAACTTTGAAAACTAATAGAAATAAAATAGAGACCATTAAAGATGGATATCACAGTGAGAATGACTTTCTCAACAGCATAGAAAGCTAGAAGAAAATTGAGTGATGCTCCAATATTTGAAAAAAAAAAAAATATATATATATAGAATGAATCACCAAGAAAAGATTTCATTAAAGCATTGAGAAAATTTGAGATTATAAGTTTTCAAAAAAAAATGACATTCTGTGTCCGTTTTTCAAGAAATGCTGTGAGGTGAGGTCCATCAAAATGTGGGAATATACAAAAAAGAAGGTATGAAATGTAGAAATGGGTTTCGCACTTCAGGAAAAAGGTAAACAAGTTGTCATGCACAAGAGGAAACTCCTAGAACAAATCTGTGTGCTTAGGCCTACAGAGAAAATAGTGTGAGTGGCAGCTGAAATGCCTCCGGGATTTCCAAATGGGTTCAGCAGTGTTCCAAGGAAACTTGTCTTTGGAAGTATATTAGTGATGAGCACATGAAAAAAATAAAATTAAGTAAATGAAAATAGTGCCAGTTATTGACTTTAGGTCATCCAAATTATGATAAGTATAATTGTACCATGGTTTGTCATCCAGTTGTAAGTTTGATTATCTAACCAAAAATTGGAATAGAAGTGAATTAGGACAGGAAGTTTCCATATGTGGGGAATGGGACAGGGACGGGAGAAGTAAGAGGCAGCTGCATCCTTATATTTTAAATATAAATTAACGGATAATTTTACAAATCTAAGATGGGCCAACAATGGTAAGTCTTTTTCTTTTTAATTTCAGAATACCAAGGGAGTACAAATCTTTTTGGTATATGGATAACTTTTCAATGCTCAATCCAGGGCTATTAGTGTGCCCATCAACCAAATAGTGTTCATTGTATCTGATAAGTAGGTTTTAAATCCTCTCCTCCAAGATCTCCCCCCAAAGATATTTTTTTTAATCTAGAAATATGGCAGTAATTACCAAAAGGATTACATTATTTTTCCTTTTTATCTAAATAGCTTTCTATTTTTTTTCTTTTATTAAGTCATATATGCATAGATCATGACTACATTTATGCCCCGTTGGCCAGGTGACCACACTCTGCCACCAGCCAGCTGAGGGAGCTGAAGTCTGACTACCTTGGGTGCTGAATGGAAACTGGGGAGTGTTCCACCTGAGCTTGTTCCGAATCAGAGGTTAACAAAGTAGTGAATGTTTTTTGCCCTCAGAGATGGTGACTCTGCCCCAGCCACTCTGCTCCTCTGATATCCCTGCAATGCGATGTCTAGCTCCCTCTGGCAGTTCACAGAATTGGGGAGGTATCTCTCCAAAATGTGACCCCAGTGGGATCATTCTATTAATGCTGAAGCTGGGTGGGAGGTGTCTCCACTTGAGTTTCCACACCTCAGCGGTTCCTGAGTCTCCCATCGCAGAGACTCAAGCCTCCACCTACTGCTGAGTTGCACTTTCTCAAAGCCAGGCCAGACACCTTCCCCCCATGCCTTTCTGCAGTGTTACTGGATTCACAGTTACAGCATAGCTGTGCTGCTACAGTCCATGCAATTCCCAGTCCTAACAGAGAACCACGGACATTCTGTTCTCTGCAGGGGTTGGGCTTCTAGACTGCCATGCACGGGGGGAAGGGTGGAAATAGAAGTTCAAAGTGGCAAGGAAAATATTTGTTCAAACTTCCTGCCAGACAAGAGAAAGCCCAGGCTCACAACAGGGACTCTGTGGAAAAGGAGTCCCCGCTTCTAGCAACTCACTCCCATGGGATGAGAGAAGAGAATGCCAGTTCACTGCTCAATAGTAGAGATCCCACAGCAAGTAAGCATCTCTCTTAGGGCAGGGGGTGGACACACATCCTCTTGGGATGGGCTCTGTACCTGTAATTTGGAGGTAACCTTGGAGGTAACCTGTAACCTTGGAGTCACAACGTGCCCCAGCAGAGAAGACATGCAATTATCAATTTCTTCTCTCAGCTCAGCTCCCACCCCATGAGCTTTGTTGGGTTCTTTCTGGCCGTTATCTCTCCCTCTGGACAGGAGCTTCTGTTGAAAATTGGCTCCAGTCAGCCAACATCCCCCACTCCCCCTTGCTCTTATTGAATATAAAAATTGGAGTTAGGGGAAATAGCCAACAGAAGGATTTAGCAAACCACAAGATACATTGAAACAAAAATGAACAAACAAACAGAAAGCAACCAGACACACAAACAAAAAATTAATAAAAAACAAATAAACAAACAAAAACTCAAATAGCCTAAGGTAAGCACTCTGAGCAACCATAAGAGGAAGGGAAGAAGAAAATAATAATAATAATAATAATTAAAAAATTAACAATAACTCCTACAAGAAAGAAAAAAGAAAAAAAGGCAAAAAAAAAAAAAAAGCAGAATGAATGAGCAAAGAAAAAAAGGCATCAACAACAAAAAATTATTTTTATATAAAAAAATTACTACTATATGTATGCCATAGGGATCAACTTTAGTAGGAATATATTTATGTTGTAATATGCTTCCTGGACACCAGGTTGCGCTGTGAGTGGTTCCCAGCCTTATACCAGTTTGCCAGCTTAGATTGTTCTCAGTGGTTGCCTTACCCATTTTGCACTTAGACCCTGCCAAACTGTTGGTTCCACTGATCTCAAAAAATATTCTCAGGCAGGTTTCTCAAATTCTCTCTGCAACAGTTCACGGGAAGTGTGGGATATCCTGGGCCTGTTCCAAGTGTAGGGTGACTGCCTGCAGGTGACGCACCTGGCCTGCGAGTATAGGAGCCTGCAGTGATCACCATCTCCCAAATTGCACAGCAATGGCCACTTCCTATCCGAGATCTTTCCCGTCTGAGTGTCTCTCCAGTCACCTAACTCAGGTGGTGCCGCTCCAGATGGCACCCCCCTCTGGCCACCAAATTTCCCTCGGGAGTCCACACTTCACCAATCTTTCCACACAACACCTAGTTTCCCCATGAAATGGGAATTGTAATCCTTTGTGGTGGGGCTGGTTGCCGCCTGCTGCCCACAGCCACTGCATCCCTTGAGCAGAAACTTTCCTGGCATCGCAGCTTAGATTACACTCTGCAGCTCCAGATTACTCTCCAAATCCAGTAATCCACCACCTTCCTACACACCCCAAACTCCCACTCCACGCCAATATTCCATGCCAGGAGTGATCTAGCCCACTAACTCTCACCTCTTGTGCTGGGAGAGCTGGGCTAAATGTCTTCTCCATCCGCTATCATGCTTCACCCCCCATAGTGTGGAGAGAAGAATTTATCGTTAAAAACACTCAATAAAAATTACATTCAAAATTACTGAGTCAAGATTTTATCCAACAATGTTAGAAGAATAGTAGAATAAACACAAATAGATATCCAGGGTAAAATAAGTAGGGAAAATAAGTTCAATACTATTTCATGAAACAATGTTGCTTATTTTTCAAAAACTAGGTAAATATTTAAAATAATAGTAAAATGAATAACTTCAATCAGTAATAGTGAATTTAAAAGTAAAAATACTCATTATTAGGAATAAAAAAGAATACAGAAAGATGAGAGACGAAATAATACATAATTATATAAAAACTTTAAATTTTGTATATTTTCATGTAAAGTTTGAATTACTTTTGTATAAGATAAATAACTGGGTGATTAAATGTTAAAATTAGAAACTTTCTTTCAATTTGCAGAAAATAATAATTTGTTAATATTGGCTGAATTAGAAAAAGACAACAGATAATAACCATATGTAAGCACTTCAAGAATTTCATGGAAAAATGAAATTAAAAGGTAAGAATTTTAAAAAGTATATAAACTTTATTTCTCAGGATAAGATCCATCAATTTCAAGACAATTATGTAAGTGATAATATTAGGAACTGAGAAATTTGGGAATTTAGCCATATTAAAGCAGTTTCTTTTACATTCTTAACAGAAGAATAATGAGTGCCTTTCACAGAATTTTTACAATTATAAAACAAAAAGAAACCATAAAGAACCTTATCAGGGCTGTGAGGTGGCTGCTCAATCTTTCCTATCAAAACTCTTGTAGACTTGCTCCTGTTTGATGAGAGGAATGAGTAGAAGCATTGTCATGTTGGAGAAAGAATTTAAGATGAAACTTTGCAGGGCATTCTTCTGATCCAGTTTTGGCTAGCTTTCTCAAAATAGTCCATAACAAACAAATGTTATTGTTCTATGGCTCTTCAGAAAGTGAAGAGAAAAAGTTTCTCTGAGCAGCCAAAAAAACTGTTCCCATGAATTTTGCTTTGACTGGACACTGCCACCTCTTAGTAGCTGTTGCTTTGATTATGCTTTTTCTTCAGGATTGTACTAGGCAAAGTCTTATCTCATTGCCTGTTATAATTATTTGAAAAATATGTTTCAGGATCTTGATCTCAAATCTGTTTAAAATTTCTATTTAGAAGCTCTGCTCTTGTCTGAAGCTGATCTGAATGCAACGTTTTGGCATCCATCAAGTGGGAAGTTTGCTTAACTTCAATTTTCAATCAGAATTGTGTAGGATGAACTAATTGAGATCATCTGTGATGTTGGCTATTGTTTGCACTGTTTATCTTCAGTTATCTTCAATTAGGATACTAAATGTCTCAAATATATATGAAATATGCAAATAATAATGAAGAAACAAGATTATGAAGAATAATTTTCTTCTAAGTATTTTATAAATGTGATACAATTCCAATCCAAACCTCAATTGGATTTAATTATATAGTTAAACTTAATATGATGATCCTGAAATTCACAAGGATGTATAAATGGTTAAAAATTGCCAGCATGCTTTTAGAAGGGAGGAATGGCATGATAGTCTTACTCATTGAGATATTAGGAATTCTTTATCTTTATTTCATTTTTTTAGACAGAGTATCACTCTGTGACTCTTGGTAGAGTGTCATGGCATCATAGCTCACAGCAACCTCCAAGTCTTGTGCTTAAGCAATTCTCTTGCTTCAGTCTCCCAAGTAGCTGAGACTACAGGCACCCGTCACAATCCCTGGCTATTTATTTAGAGAGGGGGGTGGCGCTGGTCTCAAATTTGTGAGCTCAGGGCAATCCTGCCTCAGCCTCCCAGAGTGCTAGGATTATAGGTATGAGCCCTTGTGCCTGGCCTCTAGGAATGCTTTAAAAACCATAGTTGTTAATGCTTTGTGATTTTTTTTATTAAATTATAATTGTGTACATTGGTGCAATCGTGGGGCACAATGTGCTGACTTCATATACAATCTGAAATATTTTCATTGAACTATTTCACATAGCCTTCATGGTCTTTTAATCACTATATGAGACATTGATATTCTACATTTAGTAATTTTCACTTGCACCCTTGTAAGATGCACCATAAGTGTGATCCCACCAATCACCCTCCCTCCACCCAACCCCCCTTGCCCCTTTCCCCATTTCTTGTGCTATAACTGGGTTTTAGCCTTCGTATGAAAGCTATAGATTAGCTTTGTGATATTTTTAAAAGGATCTGGGGGATAACCTGAACATAGAATTAGAATAGAAATGTCAAAACCAGACTCATCACATATGAAAACTTGATATATTACTGAGTTGGCACTTTAGATCAAATGGTGGTTGAAATTAATAACTATTCAATAAATGGTTTGGAGAAGTTGGTTGTAAATATATAAAGATATGAATGAGGTCTTTAATCCCATACTATAATGAACAACCAATTCTATGTAGATTAAATATCTACATAAGAAAAATGTTTAAAATTTTAAAAAATGTACAGAATTAAATACTTATATTGTGGGCATAGTAAAGTATTACTTAAGCAAAAGACATAAAAAGTGAACATCTAAAAGGAAAGGATTCAGGAAAGGGAACAATTTAAATTTTAAACCTTGTTTGACACAAACAACAACATAAAAAAAGATTTTCGCAATATATATAATATTAGCATCAACTAGTATAAAATCTTATAAATCAATTAAAATATGCAAAAACACAAAATTATGAATAAACAATGAGAATGTTTCAATGACTGTAACCACAGAAAAATTATGTACATTATCAGTAATCAGGGAAATGTAAATCAAAGCCACAAGGAAATATCATTTGACACTTTCCACATTGCCAAAATTAAAAGTCTGACTGTATCATGCATTGTTAAAGTTTCAGAACAGTTAATATTAAACATTACTCACTGTTGGGAATTTAGCTGTTTCTGACGCTTTGGATAGATCGTCATTTTCACAATATCTAACATAATTGGAGGTGAACTAACATTTAAGCCTATCAATTCCACCCTGAAGAGAATTTACATCATGTATATGAAGGAGATACATGCAATAAAGTGCTCATTTTCTATGATTATTTTAAGGGCAACAGAGATCTCACTTAGCTGTTACTTGGTTCCTTTATACGTTTTGAAGAACAAATATGTTAGCTTATTGCACAATTTAAAAACAAAAATCCCTTATTAAAATTTTATATCCGTTTTACTTCCTACATATTTTTCTTTTGTAATTTGGCCCTCAAAGTGGACTTTCAAAAAAGTCACAAATGATTTTCTCCAGAGGGTCTGCTATCTATCACAGTAGTATGTGAACGTGTCCAGATTTAGAATCACCACAAGCCTTTAGTAAAAAGTCAAATTTCCCCTTCATTACTAGTACAGAGTCAGTGAATCCAGGTTGAAACTTTAGCCTCTCATGTAACACATTTGACCGATTCCTTTAATTGCTTTGCATTGTACCTTCCATCCCTAGGCAGCAAAGCAGAGAAGGTGGGCATTCTATCAATGTCAGGCACTTAATTTTTTGAGTCACAAGACACCATTATTTCAGGCCTGCTCACAAAATCAAGGTGATGATGAGAGAGTCAAAGCCATCATCCAGCTGAAAAACACAACAAGGCAAGTGACAGCAAACTGTTAAACACCTTATTCTTTGCTCTTGACTAAGAAATAAAAGAAGAAATAGGTCAAAATTAATTAATGGAGTTAGGAAGAATGGTGTTCGAAAAGTAGAACTGGCAAAGCACTTCATGTTGAAAGGGAAGCTGAGGGGACTTTCTCCTTTATGATTTTGAAAAGGGATAGTGTATTTTTTTTAACTGTGATCCAATCACTTGTATTTTTTTTTACATTCATAGCCCATTCCCTAATTTTCCTTACTCCTTCCTTTATACTGACTTTTTTTCATCTTAAAGAGGGGCTGTTTATTATCTTCGCAAATTATAGTGATTGGGTCTATTTTTTAAAATACGCTAATTATGACTGCAGTCAAGGCTCTTTAAGCGTAGTTTACTGGAGAGGTTGTCAGAGAAAAAATTACGGAGAATGAACTTCTTTAATTCTATTGGGCTGATAAGCCAGGTGTCCACAAAAAACACGCACCTGAGAGCTAAGCATAATCTGAGAATCATGGCACCAAATCCTACAATGCAAAAGCAAAACAAAAAAGTTCTCTTTGAAATCAGCTCATTAATTGAGTTTCCTAAGAGACACGAAGAATGTTGCTCAGTGCAGAGAACACATATTTTTGTAAGATTACTGTTGTTCCTCAGCAGAAATGAACTTTGCAGCTCTGAAGATACACGACAAACTCCTGGTTCCACCATGTCCTGACTCTGTAGTCCTGGGCAAACTTGCTGAATTATTCTTCCGCAATTTCCCCATGTGTCCATCACACAGTGGCCCTACAGCCTGAAGATAATGCATGCCCAGTACTTAGCACAATGCTAAGGAAGTGTTCAGGAAACAGAAATGGTGTAACCAGAATGTGGAGACTATGTGGGTGCAGAAGTCAATGGGACTGAGTATTCGTCTTAATACTTTTTTGTATGTCCTTGGAATATGTGCAGGCCATGGCCATATCTTCTATCATGGAAAATAAAGTAGGTAGTTTGGGTCTCTGCTTACAAAAGCCAGTGTGACTGGGCAGCACCTGTGGATCAGTGAGTAGGGTGCCAGCCCCAAATACTGAGGGTGGTGGGTTCATACCGAGCCCTGGCCAAACTGCAACAAAAAAATAGCCGGGCGTTGTGGTGGGCGCCTGTAGTCCCAGCTACTTGGGAGGCTGAGGCAAGAGAATCGCCTAAGCCCAAGAGCTGGAGGTTGCTGTGAGCTGTGACACCACAGCACTCACTCTACTGAGGATCACAAAATGAGACTCTGTCTCTAAAAACAAACAAACAAAAAAAAAAGTGTGACAAACAACAAGGAATCCTTGCTAGAAAAAAACCCACCCAGGGAGTTTTGGACTATCTATCATGCTAGCAAGTGGGTGTTTATTTGCCTGCTCAGCCTGTGAGCATCTTTACTACATTAAAGGAATTCCTAACTCTGGCTGATGCCTTCATTTCCTGCAGATCAGTCAGCCCTCTGGGTTTGTCTCAACTAACGCAGAAATGGTGGAACACTCCATGTTAGGGAAGGCAGATAGAAACACTACTCCTCTATTGCCACTGTAGTAATGTCATTGCCTTTGACCAGAAAATGGTATATAAATCATTCGTGGACAATACAATATGTTCTAATTGCACAACAGAAAAATTGCATAGCAACAGATATCTTGGAACATGTCACCATGAGTGGGAGAGAAGACCTCGTGTGTGTTTGTGTGTGTATAGAAATAGGTGGCCAACACATAGAGAATATTTTGTAAATACTTTGCAGAATTTTTTATAATGCTTTGAATATAAAGGTATATTAAGCTACAATGTCCACTTTTCTTATGTATGGTGATTTTGGAGACAGACACCCTGTTAGATGTGAGGCAACGTCTTTGCATTTTAGGACATATTTTCATCTTAAAAAAAAATGGAGCAATTTTAGGGAAAAAAACACTATCATCTTTTTTACTTGCCTTAAAATTACCATTGGGAATATTGCCTGGAGTATCATGGCTACATTGCAACCAAGAGATGACAAGCTAAAAGAATTGGGCGGGATGGAAGGGCATTAAAATAGAGACAATTAATGCACCAAATTTGGATCCTGCATGCAGATTTATTATTCGAGATAACCTACTTTCTTCATTTTTCAATCTAAATCCACTGCATAACTCCGTTGCAAGAGATGACCTCTCTCTACAGACTCAGAGAAAGACAGACACATAATCCCTTTTCTAAGCTTCCCCAGCTGTTAGGACTCGGACACATGATGGAGTCTCAGCTACCAACCTGATGCCTCCCCCAATTCTTAAAACTGGAGTGAATGGCACAAGGAAGCAGAGAAGGGAGAATTCTTGAAGTTTCCAGTACCTCTGGCAGCTAAGCCTAATGTTTGCAGGCAGCAGTAGCAGGGCCACCATTGGAGGCCCAGGAACAGTGTCCTCCCAGGACGCCTGCCCACTGCTGAGGTGATTTCACTGCAGTCCCCCAGCTCTGTGAAAATGCAAGCTTCTGAAATACTGTTCTTAATCATTCCTCAGGAAGACAAGATCTTCCCATTATCCTTTCGAGATTTCTTTTTTTTGCTAAAGTCATCCTGAGTTGGTTTCATTTGTTTGGAAATGAGAATTATAGTTAATACAGAAATGCTCTTGGGAAAAATGCATGGAAATTTAGGGTGAAACTCAGAAACATATCTTGAAATACCTAACTAAGGTGAATACTCTCCAAGTTCATCTAGGTAAATACAAAAGATGTAAAGTCTCCATGTTACTTTTTTAATGGCTGATTATTCCATAGTATACATATACCACAGTTTATTAATCCATTTATAGGCTGAAGGGCGCTTGGGTTGCTTCTACATCTTGTGATTGTCAATTAAGCTGCTATGAACATTTATGTGTAAATGTCTTTATGGTAAAATGATTTTTATTTTCCTTCTGGGTAGATACCTAGTGATGGGATTGCAGCATCAAATGGAATGTCTAATTTCAGCTCTTGGCGGATTCTCCATACTTCTTCCCATTGAGGAAGTATTAGTTTGCAGTCCCCCCCCCCACCAGCAGTGTGAAGTGTTCCCTTCTCTCTATACACTTGCCAACATCAGCAGCTTTGGGACTCTCTGATGCAGGGTATTCTGACCAGGCTGCATACATTCTTAAGAGACTCCCAGGAGGGAGATTATCAGCTAAATTTGAAGTTCATTGGACAGGGTGACCTCTCAGGGTCTTTTCAGGCTAAATTGTTTCCAATTCTGTTCCATGCCTCTTAGGTACAGGTGACATGCTCCTTTTCATGCTCCTGATGAGCAGAACTAGCCTTTGGTGAACATGTCAAGTTTCTTTTAAGAGGTAACTTAAGTTCCACACGTCTCCTGTATGATCCTCAGACTCTTGTACTCATTCAGAGGCTCACGTGATTCCTGCTTTCTTCCAGGGCACAGCGGCTTCCATTCTCCAACCTTTACCAAAAGCTTTCCTTCAGATGGGAGGATCTGATGGCAGCCATTCACTCTTTAGTCTGAATGCAAGGCATTTTTGTTCTTTCTTAAAAGTATTTACATGTTTGTTCTATTTCAGTGTGATACAAATATTTTTGTCCCTAGGGAAAGGTGAACACCTCAAACATAAAAAAAATGACTTTAATTTGTCAATGTAAGGTTGAATTCCAGATGCCAAGAAGTTAGGGAGAAGTTCTCTGATTTTACATATGAATAAAGTAAGATTTTCTAAGATGAAATATGTAAGTGAATCAATTTGAAACTGTTTTTATGTATTTGAATGGCTGCCTGATGATGTGAAAAATTGGTTGTATTCTGAGCTGAGATCAATGGCTTAAATGACAAGGACATTTATTTTAGCATAAACAAAAAGGGAAAAAATTGTTTTTACTGAATACATCTGGATTCATGCCAGTAAATACAAAGCTTCCGAAAAGTTCATGTATTCTTAATCGTAATATCTCATATTTGGAAAAGAAACAAAATGTTCTCAGGTTACCCTCTTGCTCATTTATTAATGTTTTGCTCAAAAGAAGCTGTCAGCTAGAGAATCTGATCTCTGCCTAGACATTATTGCAAACTTCACTTGTTTACACTCTACAGTTTTATGAATTGAGCAGTAGCTATGTAATACCCAAATGAGAATCTCCAAGGTTCACAGAGTTTAGTTAGCTTGCAATTACACAACTTGTCAGTATCAGAGCTGAAACTTGAACTCATGTCCTGAAAGCTACTACTCTTAGTACTCACATTATAAAAGCAGAAATATCCAGGAGGCACCCCCAGGAGCAATGAGGGTCATAGAATAAACCTTTATAAATGGAGGCCTCTGTGGTTTTATTAAGTTTAATAGCCTCGTTCACTGCTGAAAATTAAACGTGTTTCTTGAGGACCCGGCTTGTATCTGGACTTCATGAAGACACTTTGTTCCTCTAGACAGAGCCTAAGATATCCCAGGTGCCTCACTGCACACCTGTGGAGTATTCCCGGCTCTGGGATGAGTGTATAGAAGTCTGGCTTTCCACTAAATGCCTTTAGGGCAGAACTGCTTCTCATTTTCTTCCAAACACATATCACAGTGCCTTCCACAAAGCTGTTGGTCAGTAAACATTTGTGGAATCCTTCACAGCCAAAGGCACAATACCAAATAAGGAAAAGAAAAACTGCAAAAGTGGCGTGGAAATGCTTTTTTCCCAAGTGTTTTCCAGGTCTGAAATAATTGATGTCAGCACACATGGTTCATTTTCAGAATACCAATCTTGCTATACTTTCTGATGCAGCCTTAGGCGATATGTAGAGTTTTTCAGAATGAACATTATTTAAACAAAGTTAGAAAATTAGAAGGGAAATTATCTCATTCCCTTTACCCAGAGCAGCAGCTGACAATCCTTGAAGAGTTGAGAGATGTTTGAAACCTAATATATTGAAGTGAGGTATTAGGAAATTATTCTACCAGGGATCCTTCTTGATAAACAATTAAATCTCATTCTTACCTTGAAATTGCAGAAATGAGTTAACCGAATTGCTTTGAGCTTCATTTTATAGAGTAGCTTCTCAGGCAACAATTTTGCAAAAAGGTAATTGCATTTTATTGTTGGAGAAATTCTGCCATTGTGGCTTATCAATATGTTCAGTGGAACATTAACCTTTGAAAACAATAAAGGACATTTCATGAAGGCAATAAAAGACCATTTACAAAGTGACATCCCTTGGAAAGTTAGTAGAAGGAGCATAGACTTTGCAGACAGTAAAACTTGGTTGAAATCTTCTTCTGATACCCACAAGCTGGGTGGTTTCCTCCAGCAGTGTAATATTCGGAGTATTACTTTCTACATCCATAAAGTTAAGATAATGATATTTACCTCACCCCTATGGTGCAGGTTTAAAAGTGTATGTGTATTTGCTGGTATAATTTTAAGACATACAATGCTGGACTTACAGAGATTCCTCACACTATAAGTAAAATAATGTATATTCTTTGAAGTTGATGTTATCTTGTGGTTAGATCGAGATAAGGTGAGTCCAGAGCAGGGATGTTGTCTGTGCTGTGTGACCTTGGGCAGGTCATTTAACCTCTTATCTCCATAGCTTTCCTATGGTGAATAGCAACAGAGTTACAAATTTTCCTAATTACCAAAAGAATGAAGTTAGCATGCATCATTAACCCAAAATCCAATGCACTCAATACTACTACAAAATCAATATATAATCACCTACACATTCATATGAATGATAAAACAGCTATAGTCCAGAAAGTAGAAGGGAGCATGAGAGATGGGGGAGGTGGGAGGTGGGTGGGCATTTGGGGGAACCTCACCTAATGTGCATGATGCAATGGTACATTTCAACACTATTAAGAAGAGTATAATTATCTTACCACAATAAGTCAGCGAGGTGATGGATGTGTTAATAAGTTCAATGTAAGCATTTCACATTGTATATCAACTCAGTATAGTGATCCCCACAAATGCATCAATGTACACAGTTATGATTTAACAAAAACAAACAAACAAAAAAATCCTGCTTTAACTGGCTGACTGTACCTGTAATCAGTTACTACTGTCCCTCAGCATCTGTGGGCAGTCGGTTCCAATATTCCCACAGATACCAAAATCTGTCAACGACAACGTTCAAGTCCCTTATATAAAATGGCATTAGATTTGCATGTGACCTATACATATCCTCTGTGGACATCCTAGATCACTTAGAAGATCTAAAACAATCTCAGTGTGACGTAAATGGTTGTGGTATCATTCAGGGAATAATGGAATAATGACTAGAAAGTCTGTACATGTTCAGTACAAATACAACCAGTCATGTTTTTATTCCCAAATGTTTTTGATCCACAGTCATCTGAATCCATGCATATGGAAATCACGGAGAGGGAAAACGGACTATTTGCCACTGGGGGCACAGAGAAGCTCCTGTCACATGTAGAATGTGGCATGTCTTTCTGAGCAGACAGGTGTGGTCCAATGCAGAGGGTCTTGGTCAGGAAGCCATATTTCCTCCATGGGCATCTGGAACGTTTTTGGTTGTTGGTGGTGTCTTCTGTCTTCAAAGGCTGCTGTCATTCTGCTGCCAAAGGTTTCCACGGTGCAGCCTCCCACAAACGTCAGAACTGGGCATCTCCTTTGGAGATGTGTCACGCTGGGGTTGCCTCACTTTTGCCACCTCTACAGTTAAATTCTGTGGCACTCTCTGCCATTACATGAAGAAAATAAATTAAGGAACTTTTATTATTTGACAGTCAAATGCCAAATGCTCATTTTATTTATTCATTGTAAAGATCAATGGGATATTGGTCTAAGGGATATTGGCTATACTGAGTAGTGTTTGCTTTGTAACTCACTGCTTCAGGACTGAGGAACTGGGGCCCTGGTCACTCCTCTTGAGACGACTGTCTGCATGCCTTTCCACCCTAATCCTTTAAAGACAGATGTGGGGTGCAGCTTAGAATCTTAACACAATTAATTGTCCCAAGTGATCATCGTGAAACTAATTTCTGGTGTAAAAATTTTGAGTAGCTGTAAAAATGTCCTGATCATCATGAAACTAATTTCTGGTTTGAGTAGCTATAAAAATGTCCTATAGACACTGGGTTTGTAAATAATAAAGATAAATACACCCAAGTTTTACAGTTTATAAATGTGAGATACTTTTCAAAAAGGCGCTAAAATAGTTAAAACTAATAAATTTAGGGCTGGGCATAGTGCCTACACCTTTTATCTCTAGGAGGGGGAGAGGGAGGATTGCTTAAGGCCAGGAGTCTAAGAGCACACTGAGAAAGAACAACACTCCTCTCAATGAAAAATAGAAAATTAGCCGGATGTGTGGCAGGTACCTGTAGTCCCAGCTACTAAAGAGGCTGAGGCAGAAGGATCACTTGAGCCCAGGAGTTTGAGGTTGCAGCTATAACAAGGCCACTGTACTTGTTAGTTAGCCAGGTGACAAAGAGAAATCCTGTCTCAAGAAGAAAATGTTTATTTAATTATGACAAGGCTTAACTATATTTCTAGATATGCAAGTGAATCGAGAAAGATCGTAGCAATACGTACAGGTTTTGTAGTCAAATAGATGTATTATTCTGAAATCCTAATCTGTCTTGATTTACCATCTAGAAATTATGCAACCTTAGGTAAGTAACTTATCCTTTGCAGCCTCAGTTTCTCTATCTGTAGAACCAAAACAGCAGTGAGTTTTGAAGAGGGTTTCTGTGCGGATCAAACAAATAACATATTCAATATTTCTAGCTCAGGTCCTGGAATAAAATCGTCAAACTGCTGACATTACTATTGCTATTATTATGTGTTTTATCATTGTTAAGGAGGAATTCATAATGGAGGTCAACAGGGATGGAGGAGATGTGCAAAACTAACCTAGCCAATGTCCCCTCCACGTCACCCAAACTCCTGAATCAAATGTGAGCACAAGTGGAAGAGGATATTGTTACAAGGCCCACGAAAGCTTCATGATTATTACACATAAATCTCCATGGGCAGGTGGTGGACAGAAACAGACAAATTCCACTTGACCAGGAGACTGTAACCTGTGAAATGCATTTGAGGGGAAGGTATGTGCCCCTTCTGATCCTATGTTGGAACTTGGCTGACAGAGTGGTTTTTCTGTCCCACTCCGATGTCATCAGAAGATGTATAAAATGTTTTTCTTGCTGTTGTTGTGTTTGCTCACCCATTGTGCTGGATAAAAAGTGCAGGCACGCCTTTCTTACAGGAAAAATCTCATCACTCTGCTTGTGAGTGATATGAGGAACTGAAACTTAAGAAAAAGGGTAAGACCATCATCTTCTGACACTCAGGAAAGGCTAATAATGGAAAGATAATGCAAAATAGAAAAAAATTAACAAAGATTTCATGGTTTGCAGCAGAAGAAATGAGAAAGGTGGAAGAAGAGAAACCATTTTCTACTGTGAGACAGGTAAGAGGAAGCTTGACTTCATCCTGGAGATTGCTTCAAGAAGTATCACATTCACAAAATATAAACAAACGTTAAAAAAAAACCTTTAATTATTTTATGTAACCTGAAATAGATAATACAATCATCAGGTGAGTTCATAGTTATGTTTTCTCTTTTAAAATGTACGGGATAATTACAAGTAATTCACCAACTTCTTTCCCACCCCCAAATAAATAAAAGCTGGGGATTATGCAGGTGGCAAAAACAATTGGATTGGAAAGAGCAGTATGAAGCTGTGCAGCCGTTCACTGAGCTGGCCATTCTGGTGCTACCCTGTTACTATAGGCAAATAACCCATTTTTTCCTTATGTTAAAGATGTTCTTTGTTCTCAAAATTCTATGATTCTTTTTGGTATTATAAATATTAGATATCAATAGGCAAATATTACCTAAATAAACTTTGTAGAATAACTGCTATCCTCAAAGCCCTACTCTATAGTTATTTGAAGAAAGGACTATTATTTTCCTTAATGGTGACTTTTTCAAGTATCACAAGTGGGGGTGCCTGGGCTGACAATAAACACTTTTTTGTTGTTTTCGTTTGTTACATAGGCTATCGCTATATTTCCCAGGATGGCCTCAAATTCCTGGGCTCAAGAAATCCCTCTGCCTCAGTTTTTTGAGTAGTGGAGACTACAGGCCTTGGACACCATGGCTGGCTAATATGAGTAAACCCTTGAGTAGGTTTTAAGAGGAAAAGGAAGGATAAATAAACAATGTAAAATGTACATTCAGGAAGCATGGGCTTAACAGAATGCAATTACATAATTTGGAAAAGGGCCAAGTTATCAAAGTTAATAATCATACCTGAAAAATAATATATGTATTCATATATATATATATGTCTGTCTTGGGACATTTTCAATGTTCACTTTCTTTAAGAATACCATCAGTCATTTACTTCAGCCTCACAGTAGAATTACATGGTGGGGGTCTGAAGCAAAGCTGGAATGTGTTTGAAATGATTCAAGGACAAGGCACTCTGTTCTCAAGGCACATGGCATCTGCAAGAAAATGAAAATGTAAGTCTCAGAGATGAGGAAGCTTCTGGAAACATCTACTCTCAAGTGTCGAGAGAGTGCCATGGCAATTTTCATTATTACGAACCTATCTGAGCAAGGTGGTGGCTGATGTTCCTTGGTGCTTCCTCTGGGCAAGTCTGGGCAGGGAGGCTGTTGAAGGCGAACTGTGCTGGCAGGCTCTGCTGAACACCGGAGCAGACCGAGAGTGACCCCTGCTAGGTTCTGTCTGCTTGCCACGGAGGTCAGATGAGGGACTTTAAAGGCTGCCTGGAGGACAAACAGAGCTATTCCTCGTGAGTCATGTCAAAAGAGTCCCATAGTCCCAGGCCAAAGGTCCACAGGGGTATCCAGGGCCTAGCTGAGGTGACAGTTAGTCAGAGAGGGGATGAGCAGATGCAGGTCAGCTGGAAAATTGTACTTGGGAGAATTATTCCTGTGGCAGGCCAGGACAATATAATCTGCGGAAGTCAATGAGTTGTGACTTCTGGTGACCTTATGTGTAGCTGCAGAAGGAAAGAAGGATCTTCACCAGCTGCCAGCAGAAATGTCCTCCAGTGCCATCTATGTTGCTGCCAGTGACAGAATTTTATTAACCCTTATGTCTGAATGGTGTTCTATTATGAATATACACCTCATTTCTTTAGCCATTAGTTTGAACTCTGTATCTTGGCTATTGTGAATGGTGCAATAAACATGGGAGTGTGAATTTCTCTTAGATATAATAATTTCCTTTCCTTTATTCTGGATATGTGCCCAGCAGTGGGATTGTTGGATCACATGGCAATTCTAATCTTAGGGATTTTTGTTAGTTTGTTTTGCTTTGCTTTGTTTTTGAGGAACTGCCATACTGTTTTCCATGGTGGCCGCACTGCTTGACATTCCCACAGCAGTGTACATTCATTCTCTCTGCATCCTTGCTGACATTTCGTGTTTTTTGTCTTTTTGATAATAGTTGTTCTAACCTAGATGAGATGATAATCTCTCATTATAGTTTTGATTTGCATTTCCCTAATAATTAGCGATGTTGAGCATCTTTCAGAAACCCAATGGTAATTTCTATGTGCTCTTTTGAGAAATGCCTGTTCAGGTCTTTTATTCATTTTTAATCAGATTATTTGCTTTATATGTTATAAAGTAATTTGATTTTCTCATATATTATAATTATTAGTCCCTTATAGGATGGATAATTTGCAAATATTTCCTCCCATTCTGCACCTTATCTCTTCATTTTGTTAATTGTTACATTGGGAAAAGGATAGTCTCCTTAATAAATGTTGCTAGAAGAACTGGATATCCATGTGCAAAAGAATAAAAGCAGCACCCTATTCACTGTATACAAAAATCAACTCAAGATGAGCTAACAACTTAAGTGTAAGACCTGAAACTGTGAACTACTAGAAGAAAATATTGAAGAAATTCTCCGTAACATTAGTCTGGGCAGAGATTTTTAAATAAGACCTCAAAATCATGGACAACAAAAGCAAAAATAGAAAAGTGATATTTATATTAATCCGAAACACTTCTAAAGCTTCAACATAGTACTATTTTTTTCCATACATAAACAAGAGAGTTCCTACATGCTAATGGGGTAAAGGGGTATGTATGCAGTGCAGATACCTTGAACAAAGGGGTGATTCATGTCCTAAGCAAGATCAGGCAGCAAGGCGCAAGATTTCATCATACTGCTCAGAACGAGGCACAACTTAAAACTTAGGAATTATTTATTTCTTTAATTTTTGACAAAATATTTTTTGGACCACAGTTGACCACAACTAAGTGAAACTATGGAGAGGAAAAGCATGGATAAAGCAGGACTATCATATTCTCTAACACTTTTTTCATATACTGTATTGTTTTGCCATTTTCTAATTCTAGAAAGAATCAAAAATGGCAAACTGATTAACAAAGAATATAAACATCTTATTAGAAGCAAGTGAAAAAATGTACTGCAGGATTTTCTGACAATTACACAGAAGATTAGAAAATACTTTTATCGCCACCAACTGCAATGTTATTTCAAAGTTCCCCCAATAAGTACCTATTACTTACTTACTTTTAAAATCATCATCATCATTTCAAAGAAAAGAAAAGGCATAAAATGAACCAGACACTCAATTTTTAGATTTAACATTGTCTTAAACTGCAATTGGTTGAATATTTGGTTATAAAAAGTTTTATAAGATCTGTCTCTGATATATTGCTATAAGTATATCATTTCCTGTTCTGGGATGTCTCCTATTACTTCCTGCCTAGATTTACACTCTGCCTATCTCACAGGTAGGCACAGGGGTTGGTTTGATAATATATCTATGTATATAAATTAGAATTAACTGAAACATGAAATATTTTGAATCCTTTTCCTCGGCTCCATGTTATAAATATAGAGAGTAAGTTATATTTCAAGTTAGAACTAGATACCAGGCTGGGTGCAGTGGCTCACACCTGTAATCCTAGCACTCTGGGAGGCCAAGGAAGGTAGATAGCCAGAGCTCAGGATTTCCAGACTCAGTCTTTACTGAAAATAGAGAAACTAGCTGTATGTGGTGGTACATGCCTATAGTCTCAGCTACTTGGGAGGCTAGGGTGGGAAGATTGCTTAAACCAAAGAGTTTGAGGTTGCTGTGAACTATAATGCCAGGGCACTCTACCCAGGGCAACAGAGTGAGATTGTCTCAAAACAAACAAACAAACAAAAAATACTACATACCAGCTCCTAATAAAAAGTACAACCGACATATGGATTGTTGTCTCTGTGTATATATTGATGAGATTATTGTATAGAGCAGGGCTGATGAAATAATACCATATATTAAAAGCTTAGGAAATTATGTTTACAGTGTACATTAACTATGTAAATGTCCTATGCCTGAAGTATAGTATGCCTGAAGTTTATGTATTAACATCAAAATGTTAATAATCATTATCTTGGGGACATAGGATAATGGTTCATTGTATTTATATTCACTATTATTTTCTTATATTAAGTTTTCTTTCTTTTACTATTATAATAAATAAAGAGCAAAACTAAAACTTTTTAACATAATAACTTGTATAAAATCTCTCATTTTGATCATGAGTTGGTGGACTTATATAAAATGTATCTAAGATTATTAAATCTCAGATTTCCCCAGTTAATGTGATTATTGATGATAAGGGCTTGGAGGAGGGTAGGGCCTCAATGAGTCTGGTTTTCTGTCTATTATATTATAGTTTCACACCAAAAATAATAGTAATAAAGTATTTCAAATTATTCAAATAATGATGAAACAGATTTTTGGAATTCTTAATTCCCTAGATTTACAACAGTAAAAGAAATTCCCAGGTCATCACCATCTTCCTTCTTATAAGCCCAGAATTTCAGGCCTAGCTCTCAGAAAGTATTCCAGAAAGTGAAAAGAAAAATGAAAAGGTAAATATCTGAAAGAGTCAGGCTGACACATTTTGAAGGTGCTAATGGAAGCTACATGCAGTTATCGGACTGGGATTCGCGTCTATTCAAGACTTTATTTAGATGATTGAAAGAAATTCACTTAAATGTGAAGAACTGTGAAACTAACTGGCAGGTAGATGAAAAATATGAAGAGTGTTCTATCCAGATACTTTCTCTAGGTAATATTCTCATTCCTCAAAGTTTGAACATTGCTTGCATTGCTGCATTGCTATTTCTGTACAATATTAGCATACGCCTGTAATGGCCTAACCAGTGAGCCAGCTCATAGAGCATTAACAAATGCATCACATGTTTACTGCACTCTTTGAGCCCAATGTGGTGAGCTGACACATAAATGTAAGACACAATTACTAACATTAAAGCACTTTTAGTCTTACTACAAAGATGAAATGACTATAGAAAGATTTATGAGTGTAAAAAGGAGGGAGGGCTTTAGTGATTATTTTCTAGTTCAACAATAGCCAATGGTCAGTCTGAAGAAATGTATGGTTTTTGGGCTATCTCCCCAAATCCCTTGGGAATCAAATTATCAATTCTGGTTACTAGATTTTTACAGCCTGATATGTGTTTTGATGAAAAAAGTAATTCCTGATATCATCAGAGACCCTGAAGAGATCTGTGACATTTTAATTGAGTCAGCAAAGTTACATTTTTACCCAGAGACCATTTTTAGGTGGGTTTCCACATCTTGTAACCACAAGAACATTAGATAATTCAAGGTATTTGCCATGACCCTAAAATTGTGTCTCCATTAGGAACTGTGATGTGTTCACTTTTTTGTCTTAATTCAATGTCCAACACCTACAAAGAACATGCACAAACATGTTTCCTAAACTACATGGAGACTATAAGCAAGCATCACCAGCATGGTTTAGGGAAAATGTATATTAGGCATACAGACTGGGGAATGGCCATGCTCTGTTGCCGGGTGTTAGAAAGGAGGTAACATTTACTCATGGAAGTGAGACTAGATGGAGCTTTGTAAGCTAAGAAAGCTTCCATGGATTGAGTAAGTGTTGTACTATGCCTTGAGATACAAGCAAAAATTTAAAGATGAACAGAAATGACAATATAATAAACAACAAAAAGGGTCTTTCATTCCATTGCTGTGCAAGTTTATAGGAGGTCACTCAGCCAGGCACCTGAGGAACCTTGGTAATGAAGATGATGTCTCTGAAGAGCTAGGTTAAATAGAGTAAAAAAAAAAAAAACTCTAGATTTGTGATTAGATTATGTTCAGAAAGATTACTTTAGTCCTGTATCTTCTAAAGAAGGGAAGTGCACCGGGGTGTAGATGTTCTTTTCTAAACATATTCGGTCAGTGAGTAAGACTCTTCTAGTTCATTACCAACTTACCATAGCAAGAATGTTTTTTAAAAAATGCAATCTGAGTATTTACCTTTAATCTGCTTATTAAGTGCATTTTGATATGCCATGCTTCCTCTGAACACTGTCATTAATGAAATAAATGAGCCCAGAATGAACATGTGTTTTTACATGAGCATATCCTTAATGACTGACATTGCCTGGCTCATAAAGCATCAGCTACAGAGGAGGAACAGGCTGGTCAAATATGTATGGTAGTGAATCAGGCATAATGCCATTCATTTTTTCTTTAAGAAAAATAGATTGACGTTTCAGGAAGGAATGGGGACTTGATGAGGGCATAACACAGACAGATATGGTAGAATCTTTTTGGCTAAAGTAAAAAGGGGCAAAGAGGAAAAGCAAAGGAGGTGAAAGTGATCTGAGTACTGCCAAAATAGGGAAAGATATTTGAAGCACAAAAAAGCCATTTGTAAACACCCAGAATGTGATTTTTAAATTATTTGAAAAAATGTTGTGCTGCATTGAGGACTTACAGGAATTATAAAATATTAGGAGCAAATAAATATAAAATGTTAACAACATTGTTTTGTTATTAAAATCATATCCAGTGAAATACTCATGGAGGAAGCATAATCCTTCTAGTCTTTTTTCTCCTTCTTGGCGCTTGAAAAGAACACAAAGCGATAGATGGATGGATGCACATAGTACTATATAATTGGAGGGCTAGATAGAAATAATTGGCAAAAAATATCAATCCTTCTATTTTCCATGTAAAATCCCAGCTTTGAAAGTCCTGTGGAAACCGGGATTGGGAAGAACAATGGGGAAAGGTAAGGGGATCCAGGGGTTTAGGAATCTCCCATTAGAATCCTCCCATTAGAACCCTTAGGAATCTCTCCATTAGAACCCTCCTCCCACTGGAGCCTCGCCCTGACATACAGCATGTAGAGCTCGTGCCAGAGATAGTGGAGACTAAAGTTACAATTAGCCACCCTGAAATCGAACAAAACGCACCCTGGGAAGGCTGAGGAAAAGGGAAGAATAGAAGAAACATGTAGAGATTGTCTAGAGGACTTAGCGGTCAGGAGCAGTTATCAAAAAGGTCCATAGGCTAATTGGCAATTTTTTCTTCAGATTAGTGGATATTGAACTTTCCTGCAGATATTCTTCTTCAGTTCAAGGTCAGGTAGATATCATCCTTCACCATTTATTCAAAGCTTTGTAATCGTCCCCTTCATAGTTGAGTCTATATTCTACCTGCAATTGAGTTTTGGAAAGAAGAATGGATCCAATTTTATTTTATTTTTTTACAAATAGAGATATTTAAAGTCTTGTCCCAAGGGACCCTGGCCCCAGTGATGTTTTGTTTTTGTGTGTTCTGTGGTCCCACATATATATATCGGACAATATATTCCCCACATATAAGGGCCCCTTCCTTTGGGATGTGAATATTAATTTCTCCATTACCTTTTACTGAAAACAAACTAACATGACCCTCCACTGCCCAACACTGTCGCTTTGTCCCTATATCAAAGGTTTCTGTGGTGTGGTCTGTTTATTTCTGTCCAGTCTACTTGATCAGTCTGCTTATTCATTCTGGTGCCAATATCATTATGACGATTTTATGGATACTTATATTTTGAAGAGAATTCTTCTATTTTGTTTTTTTACATTTCCACCTAAATTGTAGAATATGCTATAAAGACAGGCATACCCATGCCTATTAAAAAAACTGCCTTCAAACAGAATTGCATTGTGTCAACAAACCATGTAGAAATAATTGACTTCTATTTAATAATAATGATGTATACGGTCCATCAACACTGTGTATGTCTCATTTATTTAGATAATATTTAATCTTTAATATTTGATACTCATTCTCACATTTGTAAAATCATCACTTGCAATGAAGTATATTAGTGGGTACTTGACATTTTAAGCATTTGTAAGTGATCACACTACATAGACACATACACACATATTTATTTAGCCCTTTATTTAGCAATGAGATTTTTATTCATAAAACCTGCTAAACTCTGATTAATTTTAAGAAGGTGATCATTATTTCTATGGCCTTACTACGTACTCTAAATAACATTATCGGTGAATAATGGCAGATTTTCTTCTTTCTAACCTTCACCCATGTCTTTTTTTCAAGTTCTTGCCGTAGTGTCCAATCTGAGTCTTCAAGAATAATATGATGTTGAATAATATTGGTGTAATAGTGTGAAATATTTATATATAGATACATTTTCTTTATAAAGTTTGGTTTTGCTCACATTGGACTTGGTAATGTCTGGATTATATGTGCATGTATTTGTGCTTGTGTGTATGGACCAGCAAGACAAATTACTTGAGAAAACACATATGCACACACCCCCACATATATGTAATATAAATATTCTCTCTGTCAAATCCCTTCCTATGTTT
Source organism: Perodicticus potto (assembly GCA_963574655.1). NCBI lineage: Eukaryota > Metazoa > Chordata > Mammalia > Primates > Lorisidae > Perodicticus > Perodicticus potto. Next base: position 12,875 of record CAUYRH010172329.1, on the reverse strand, counting down.
ATAAATGCATTTTCTCTTTGTGTCTCTTCATTTTTGTTTCTTTTCTGTGATAATTTTCCTGCTACTGCTCTACTGTGCTCTTTTTGTTCAAGTCTCCCTGGAGAAGATTGTTTAAAAAGCGCCTGCCTATCCCCCCTCTCTCCTGCTTCCTTTCCCTTGCCATGTGATGCCTGCTCCTCTTTGTCTTGTACCAGGAGTGAAAGCTTCCCCGGGTCTGCACCAGAAACAGGTGCTGACGCCACACTTTGTGCAGAGTCTGCAAAACTGCGAGCCAGTTAATCCTCTTTTCTTTATAAATTACCAAGCTTTGAGTGTTACTTTACAGCAACACAATCAGACCAAGACAAACCTTATATAATAAGATTGAATACAAACATGCTTTATAATCCAAATCATTTAATTCCCTAGTAATATCCTAAAGAAATTCATGAGTTTGCACCCAAGAAAGATATACAAAAGGTTCATAACAGCATTGTTTCCAGAGCTTGAAGCAATTCATCTGCAATAAGTCTACAAAAAAGAATAGACACATTTTTCTCTATGTGTGGAAAGAAACAATATAGAGAAAAGAATGAATAAACCAAATATGGTTGCAACAATATGGATGGATTTCACCAACAGAATAAAAAAACAAGACACAAATATAGTAGGCCATATTAGTTCAGTGTTACAAAAACATACAGAACAATATTTTATTTTTTTAGAGATGGATAAATAAGTGGAAAAACTATCAAGAAAAGCTAAGAAATTATCAAGTGAATGATGTAAAACTATTTCTTTAGAACAGATAATTTATCATGTTCTAAAATAAAAGATGTCTCTACTGGGCCAGTTTGTTTCTTATTGGCAAAACTATAATTCTCTGCAAATTTCCCTAACTTTAATTTAGTCCTTTTTTCTGGTTACTAATGAGTTAATGTAATTTTACTTTTATTGACAAAGTAATTAATAAACCAACTAAAATAACAATACCAGGATTAGTAAATTATATATTAATGCTATAAAATAATATTATACTCTCATGTGCCTCACAATAATATTTTGGTCAATGATGAACCACATATATGATGATTGTCCTATAAGATTTTAACCGAGCTGAAAAATTCCCATATCCTATTAACATAGCAGCCTTCAGAACATTGTAACAAAAGACAATACACACATGTTTTCATCCATGCTGGTGTAAAGAAACTAACACACTGCGGGTTGTATAAAAGTATAGTGCATGCAATTATTTACAGTACCTACTACTTGATAATAAATCATTAAGCTTCTAATGTATTTACTATACTATTAAGTCATTAAGCCTGAAATGTCCAATTTTGAATCAGTTTACTATCTCTCAAACAAGAAGCCGTACAATTAATCAAAGTCATTGTAGAGCCTAAACTATCAACACAGTTTTGTCTTAATGATAGCTAGTTTATGCCACCAGTGAAGAAGCCTGGAGGGCAAGTGGCAATGAAATCATGAAATATATCTTCCCAGGTTGTTGAAAATTGAATGTTTACTCCTTGCAAGAAGTAGTACAAAGCTGTGAGGAAGTGTTAGTCAGTTGGTACAAGGTCTGGTGAATACGATGGTTGACAGAGAGTTTCCAAGTCCAGCTTCTATAATTTGAATGGCATCATTTGTGCAACAGTGTTGACTTTGAAGAGGATTGACCTATTCTATTGACCAATTATGATTGCTTAATTGTAAGCCCCTTCATCGTTTCACCTAGTTGGTTTCAGTAGACATCTGCTGTAATCAACTGACCGTGTTTCATGAAGCTATAATAGAAGGATGTTCAACTCTTTGGTTTCTCTGGGCCACATCGGAATAGGAAGAGCTGACCTGGACCACGCATTAAATATACAACACTAAGGAAAGCTGATGAGCTAAAATAAAGATCCATGTATAATTGTTGTAATACCTGCCACCAGGGATAAGCAAAAAGGTCCTCACATAATAATCTTAATTATGCAGCAGCCCATTCAGAAAGTCTTTAGAAATCATTGAGCAGATCCCAAGTTTGTGATCACAATTATAGAAAATGATATAAGTAATAATTTTTTTATATCTTTAATTATAAAAGTAAAAGTAGGAAACATCAAACTAGTTGGGATATTTGACACCGTGTTTGAGAAACTAAAACATCAATTTCTGGTTCGATGAAAGTGGTGGCAATTCTCAGTGAGTTCTCAATGTGCTCATCAGAATATTTTGGTTCTGATTTTACTTGTAACGTGCTTCATTTTTGAAAATAGTTGCTCACAAACATAGGTGCTGTCAAAAAGTGATGACACATATACAGCGTGATTCTGAAGTAAAAGATAATGTCTCGGGAAGATTGGACCAGTAAAGGGATGTGATCTAATTGTCCTTTAAGTTGAATATCATATTGCAGCTCTATGCATTCCAATTGAAAAATGGGCAGGTAACATATTTATGTCAACTGAACATGGAGTGGCAAAAGCACCAAAATATTGATTTCTCCCCTGGAAATCTCGAAATCTGTTTTTGAATTCTTGTATCAAATTGAAAAGCAAAACTGCATATTATTCCCCATTCACTGGACTGGGTTTAGTCAAAGTGTTGAAGTACATGAACTTGTTTGGCTTAATTTGACCTCACCATAATATCAGTTTCATTTGGGATGCTGTTATGATTGGAAGCACTGTATTGATAAATTGGTTTTCACCTTGATGACACATTTAACTCATTTAAATGAGCTGATAAATGCACTAAAAATGTTAAATCTGTAAGCCAGTTTTCATCATCAAATTCTGGCAAAAAAATTCCTTTTGGACATCATAAATGACTTGATAACATGTCACAAACAAAAATTACTATTTTTTTCAATATTTGGCCTTAACTTAGGCATGTTAACTCCAAAAGTAAATTATATCACCATAGTCAGCACTAATACTTTGAAGGATTTCCTGGAATTGGCAGTGTTTCCATTCCTTATGAAATCCATTTTTTGATGACAATTTGCATGACATTATCCACTCTAAAGCTTTTGGGCATGCATTTTTTGTTCGTGTACTACACAATGATACTTCATCAAATGTGAGTTTGGGGCAGCAATGGTATCATCCCTCTCATTTACAAGTCCCTCTCTTTTACTTACCATTGGCAGGGCACCATCAGTAACTACACCAGACGTGTTGACAAAGAACAAAGAAAATCTCTTTAACATGTTCTTTACTGCTCCATATAAATCTTTTATGAAAGATTTATGTGAAGATTTAGTGTCTTTTAATGGCACTAAAGAAGTTATGTCTTCAATGACATTATATTCGTCATCAATACCTCTAATAAAAATGAAAAGTTGAGCCGAATTTGTAGCATGAGTGCTGTCGTCTATTGTCAAAGAATAGAATTCAAAATTAGCAGCTTTACTCTCCAAACTTCTTTTGATAGAGTTTCTAGTTTCTTCAGTTGACCTGGCTATAGTCTGAGGCGGCAAACTGATGTTAGAAATAGCGCCCCCCCTTTTTTAAGGCAAACTATATCTGCCATGATTTCCATAGATTCCTTAATAAATTCACCACCAATAAATGGTTCTGATTTTCTTTTTTTTTTGCTATTAAATATGCTCCCACGTAACTAGATTTTGTTGAAAAGACTTTTTTCTCAGTTCTGTTATTTTGTCCTTATGATGCAATCCTTCACACCCATCAAATTTATCAGCATGGTTTTGCATATAATGCCTTTCCAAATTATAGTTTTTGAAAAGTTGCAGAAATTTCCTACAAATGAAGCAAAATGGCTTATTATGTACCTCCTCACAAAATTAGTCATCTGTCCACTTTTCATTAAATAATCTTCCTTCATCCATAATTTTTCTTTCTCTTTCTTTCTTTTTTCTTTCTTTCTTTTTTTTTTTTTTTTTTTTGTTTTGTGAGTTCTGTTTACTTTTGAGACTTTGCAGAGTCGTGCTGGAATTTAAAAAAAAATATGTTAATAAATACGGGACTATACTACTTTTGTTATGGTAACTAATTGACAGGGAACTAGAACACTAGAATGGAAAAGTGGGTCCTTACACATCTCAGTTACTGCTGCAGGGAGAGGTGAAGGCTGATCGTAAAGCACAGCTGGTGACATGAGAGGCATCACTTGAGTGTAGAATTCTTACTGGACATAACTGCTACATAACATTAAAAGCCCCAAGTCACCACCAGCACGTGTAACATCTGTAATTCAACTCTCTGTGCTTGGAAGGTAACACACTGGAAGCCACACATGACCGTAAAACTGAAGCTGCACATGAATACAAATAGCAAGAGTGTTGGTATGTTCATTTTACACAATAGTATGACATGACATTGGCATCTACAAAGTTCACACTCAAGAACCGCGCAATAGAGTCCCTCCAAAAAAACACACAAAAAACTCATAATGATTTATGTAAGTTTATAGTTTTGTGTTGAAACAAATTCACGGATATCCTGGGCCACGTGCAGCCTGCAGGATGTGGATTAGATGCCCTTCCTAGTGGGTAAGACCAGTGCTAGACCAACATACAGACACCATTAGCTTTGTTTTGATGAAGATGCAGATTTGGACAATGTTTTAGCACTTCGTCTTTATCCAACCATTGTTCTGAATGCTTATGATTGTCAAAAAGTAACTTATTTTTCATCATACAAGTAAATACGATGTAGAAATGATTCACCTTTTGTCTTGACAGCAAAGAAAGGCAAGTTTTGAGATGATTTCTCTTCGTTTAATTCCTGCAGAACTCATCCATTCAGCTTCTTTACCTCACCAATTTGTTTCAAATGGTCCAATATTGTGGAACAAGATTTGTTGACAAAATTTGCTCCTGATTCACATGAAAATTGAGATGGATTCGTTTCCACTATAGCTTTTAGCTCATCTTTCTCCACCTTCACTTTCAAGATTGAAGTCACCAGAGGAGAACGTCTCAAACCAGGGATGTATTGTCATTCATTAGCCACATCCTTCTCAAAAACTTGGTTGAGATTTAGATCTCTCCGTGTTTCATTAGTTCCATGATGGAAATCATATTCAAAATTAACACAAATTTTTGACCTATTCATGGTTTGACAAAAATTGCTCTAAAAGCAGTTTGAAAGATAATCACAAGCCAGAATATTTGTTTGAAAGAATGAAGATGAACAAATGCGTCATAGGGAAATGTCAGAGAGATCAACTGCCAAGCTTAGTACTTAAGGAAATAGGACATTTTATACTTAATAACCTAATATATTTTATCATTATTTCAGAGTATATTCATTCTATTTATTAAAACAAAATTAATTGTAAAGCAGCCTCAGCAGACACTTGAGAAGGTATCTAGAAGGAGGCACTGTTGTTATCAGGGATGACAGCTTCGTACGTGTCATGGAGACCTTCCAGTGGGACAAGATGTGAAAGTGAATGATAGGGACATTGATGACCTGACCCTGAGTATACCTTGGCTAATGTGTGTGTTTCTATCTTAGTTTTTAACAGAAAGGTTTAAAAAGTAAAATAAAACAAAACATTCTAAAAGTAGAAAAAAATACCCACAGATTAAGTATATAAAGAAAGAAATGCCTTAGATGTTGTTTTCTTTGTTTTAACCTAAGTGTCATTTTAAACAAAGCCAGAAAGGTAAAACAATTGAAAAGTTTGTGAGGTAAACAAGTAAGTAAGCTATGGTTAATTTGTGACTGAAGAAATAAAAATAGGTTTTTACAATTTATTGTAGCCTAAGTGTACAGTGTTAATAGTCTATAGCAGGGTCCCAGGCTGTCACATTCACTCATCACTGACTCATTGCCTCACCAGAGCAACTTCCAGTCTTGCAAGACCCATCCGTGATTAGCGCCTTGTCTGGGGATACCATGTTTATATCTTCTATACAATATTTCTACTGTATCTTTTCTATATTTAGGGATGTTTAGATATGCAAATGCTTATTATTGCATAAAAGTTGCCAATAATCTTCAGTATCATAACAACGGGCTGCGCACGTTTGTAGCCTAAGAATAACAGGCTATAAAGTATATCCTGTGTGATTTAGGCTATACCATCTAGGTTTGTATAAGTAGACTCTATCATGTTCTCAAAAGGACACATTTATTTGTATTTATTAGCATGTACAATTTATTAACCTTGCATTCCCATCGGGCCTAGAAGAGTTGTGTTTACTTTCTATTCCTTCATTACAACATTTCCCCAAATTCAGTGGCTTAACAACAACATACATTCATCAACTCACAGATTCTGTAGGTCAGAGGCACAGGCACAGAGGCAGAAAAAAATCTGGCTTATGTTTTCTAAAAAGACATCAACCAAGGTGTTGGGTGGGGCTACGGTTATCTCAAAGTTCAATTCTAGGAAGGATTCCTTGCAGGCTTTTCCATTGATTCATTTTCTCTTTGGCTGTTGACTAGAGCCTTCCCTCAATTTCTTTCCTTTAAGTTCTCATCATTGGGCAGCTCACAACACAACAGCTGACTTTCCTTATAACAAGCCAGAGAGAAAGTTGATAGAGCACAAGCAGATCAAAAATCATTGTCTTTTATGATCCCATATTGAAAAGCAGCATATGTTGCCTATTTCATTCATTAAATGAAAGTCACTTAACACAGCCTCTTCTCAAAAGAAGAGATTACACCAAAGTGTGAATACCCACAGGAGGGTACCTTTGGGGTCATCTCTGAGGCTGCTTCCACAACTTTATAGGACATATAATAATCACTGAAAAACATAGTGCAGTTATATTTGAGAATATATTCCATTTTGGCATTAACACCACATAGTTTTTGTGTTAATAATTGTCCTCTGGGGTGAAGAAGAAAGGAACGTTGACATGGTTGAGCATTCGCTATGTGCCAATCGCTACACTAAGCAATTTTCCTTCTCGCCATTGGATCCATTATCTTCCCCGTCTTACAGATGAGTATACCAAAACTCTACAAAGTAAAAATGATAAGCCCCCAAAATAACACATAAGTATGGATGAATTTTGAGCTCCAAGATTTTTACATGGAGCACAATTCTTTATTTTCTTGTACTATCCTCACAGACGTGAACCTGAGATTAGAATGGCACAGCCAGGCATCCTCAAACTTTTTAAACAGGGGGCCAATTCACTGTCCCTCAGACCGTTGGAGGGCCGGACTATAGTTTAAAAAAAAAACAACTATGAACAAATTCCTATGGACACTGCACATATCTTATTTTGAAGTAAAAAACATAACAGGAACAAATACAATTCACACCGAAGCATGTGGCCCGCGGGCCATAGTTTGAGAACCCCTGGCAGTACCACTTCCCTCCCCGGTTCTCATGGCTACACATCCCTAGGTTTTCCCACTGAAAGTCAAAATCTGCTGATGGACAGGAAGATGTCAGCACATGCTGTAGCACGCGCTTCACAGATAAACGTATTAACACATTTCTCCTTCCGTTTGTACGTATACAAAATTTATTTTGTTTCTGGAAACATTTATGCTGATGTGAATATCTTTCACGGGAGGCACCTTTTATTGCTGCTGTATGTCTAATTCCTGTCTGCTGTTCTTCCCCTCTAGGAATAAATATTTTACTCACTTGACCATCTAAGCAAGTATATTCTGCATGGCACAATATTTATTTATGTATATCTGCACACACATTTCCAAATAGCATCAGAAGTGTGAACTTCATATATAGCAATATATTTTGGGAGTATTTTGTCATTGTTTCAGGAAAAAGAAGGGTTCTGGTGACAAATTAAGGAAAAGGAGATCTTAAAAATATTTACTAATAACTTGGAGGTAAGACCTGTCTTCACAGAAAATCTCTACCTTAGTAAATGAAGCATATTGTTTACTAATTGTGGATTCTTTTAAAAATCTGCATTTAAATTAAGAGCTAATAATAGACTTAAAGTTCACGGTCTGGTTAATCAAATCCTCATGAACAGCGTTTTAGCATCAGGGAAGCATGTCTTTAGCAGGAATACCTTTTTATCTTTGGAGACCTAAAAATTTCAGTGGGGTCTTGACACTAAAAGTTTCAACCTGTGAGCACTTGAACAGTCTGTTTAATATTTGCAAACTTAAAATTTTCAACTATGTATGTTCATGAATCCTTTTGTGATGATTAAATGGTAATGCATGTAATATACTTAGCACAGTGTAAAATATGTAGTAAAAGCTTTTTATTTTATTTCATTTCATTTCATTTTTACTTTCTTCACTCTATCTCCAGCATTAATTCTTTCATATATTCATCCTTCACTCAAAAAACACTTATTTAGAACTTGATATTTGACAGACACTTAGATAGGCATTACCGATATTGAGTAATTCACGCAGCTGAAACTCCCAGGCAAGGACAGAGACAGTTTGGCAAAGCTTCAGTTATGACAGAATATGATTCAGAGGAAAACAAAAGAGAATAAGAGCCAGTGTCCCATTATTATAAAAAAAAATGACTGAAATTTTAGCCCTTGAGTCTAATTACCAACAATTTCATGAAGAACAAATGCAGCAAATAGCAAAGAGTTTTAGAGATGGCAGATATTATTCCAGTAATATAAAAATAACTTTAAATGTCAATTGCCCAAATATACTAACTAAAAGACAAAAATTGTTGACATGGATTAAAGAAATGTTTATACTAAATCTGCCACTTTAGACATAAAGACTGATTAATTAAAACTAAAGGGAGAGTGACTTCACATTATGCTAACTCAAATAAGATAGTCACAATACAACCTGTTACTGTACAGCCCACTTTTATAAACAGAGAGTAGAATGACAGTTGCCAGGTGCTGGGGAAGATCAAATGGCCACTTGGGGGTAAATTTATTGCAGTGGACCTCTTCAGTTATGAATTTATTTTTCTAGGAATAGATATATTCCTCATATGGTTTGCAGTTATAAACTATAGAACCTTGATAAACACCTTTATCCGGGGCTTCCATAGCTGTTGATCCACAGGCATTAAATTGCACACGACATAATTCTGACAAGGCACTCGTTTTACAGTGGAGGGGCTGCAGCAGTGGGCCCATAACCACAGGTTCCTCTTCTCGTGCTGCATAACGTATCACTCAAAAGTATCTACTAGTTTAGCGGAATGACCTGCGAAAGTTACAGCTGAGGGAGAAGCTCAGAGATAATACTCAGTAATGATGTGCTTTCCTATGAAGCCGTGTACTGAATCAGAAACATACATGGCGTTGTGCTCCAACTGGAAGAACACGAGTGTCTAGAAACCATGTCTCAAGAAGCACCACTTGTAACTCCCAGTGACCCGCTGGAGGACTTTTGCTTCCCATCTGCACAACTCAGGCCTCAGCAAATTCAGATGCCTTGCTCCCCAAAGGGAGTGCACTCAGGCCTGGAGACACGAGCAGGATCTCAAGGGCAGCCAACAAGGCTGTGTAGACTCTGTATGTGCAAGGACCAGCAGATAAAAGAGGTGTGGCTGCGAGGACAAGATGAGTGGTGCTGATTAGCTGGAGGAGGAAGGGCTTCTGCTATACTGGGGGCAGGAAGGAATATGTGTGAAACTCAGACCATCCACGGGAGTTCCTCTTGCTATTCCTTTGCACCGCTGTGAATTGTAAGTGTAAGTTATGGAACCTTGGGCTGAGAAGGAAATGGTTACCAGGGGCTCAGACTCTTCAACAGTGAGGTCATGAGTCACACCGCCAGGCAAGTCTCTGAGGCCAGCAGAGACAACACATGAAGACTAATGGAATTTAGGCTAGAGTGTGAAGAAGAGAGTGGACAAGTAGCATCATCCAGGATCCTGCAACCCACTTCAGCCCTGGGAATGTCATTCATCCTACTAAGCTTTCCCTTCAAATTGCTCCTCAGGGGGAAACCCTCCTGGGATGCCTTCCAAATGTTTGGGGACATGGATCCACACAGCAGAAAGGGGAACGCCAAGGTTCTTTGCTGAGATCTCCCTCGAGAACAGGCTGCTTCAGCACTCCTGAGACCACACTTCTGGGGAAGCCCTTAAGAAAGAGGAGGAGGAAGAGACCAGGACCTCGCCATTTTGCCCCGGTTAGGACTCTCCGATGCACAGTAAAGTACTCTCTCCTGCTAATTTCTGCTTCCCTTTTATCCTTGACAGAGATAAATCAATGCAGGATTTTGAAAACTTTCTTTGTGGACAACTTTCTTTTTCACCAGTACAGCTTTTCATGCATAACTCCAACTCAGAGGCTTCTTTCCAGGAGATCCAGACCTACATATCTTTAAAATGAATGTCAATAAAATTAATAAAACTATTAAAAACGTCAGTCATGAGCAAATCCCTCCCTCTCTATGTATGTAACAGTCACTTTTTTCAAGACCTTCTGGGGGAAAAAAGATCTGAAAATAAATAATGAGTAAGGAGAAATAAAAAATTTGTTTAAAGGGATAAATCTCAGTTATCTTAACGCTGCTAACAGCAGCGTATAAAGTAACATCCTTCAAGGATGCTTCATTAGTCTCATTTTTAAAAGACTTCATTTCTGTCCTCCACTAAGTTGATTTTCTTTAAACATAGCAGGATAATATGTTTGGAGATTACCTCCTAATTTCCAAATGGAATTGACATAAAATAAAACAAAAACATAAACTTTACATGTTTCTTGAATAGCAAAATTCTGTTAAAATACCAAATTTGGAGTAGTGTCATGCTGACTTGTGTCTCCATCATTGCCATCCTAGTCAGCGCCACCCTGTGTGACGAGCTCTCAGGAGTTGGGTGCCCTCCGTTCCTGTGAAAGGTCTTTGAGCACATGAATAGAGAACAGATTAGCAGCACAGCAGAAATGGATTGTAACTCAGTCATTTGGAAGAATATCCATTATTTTCCTCCATTGCTTCACCTTGTCCCCCTGAAGGCTTCCCTAATTACTTGCTTTTGTGACCTCAGAGCTTTCTTTGGATAGGAAACTTGGCTTGGGGTTCAGGTTCTAACCTGAACCTTCCCTGGTAGGTGGGACCAGGCCATGAAATAATTGCTCTCCAAAGTGTAATGAAGCTGGGGAGTCAATTTCAGAGCCATCTGAATTAAGGATTAGGTGCTGGATTGGGTGGGACTTTATATCACTCATTGTCTACACTATGGTGTTTCTTTTTTCTCTCATCCCATCAATTTAAAGCCCATCAAACCCTAAGATTAAATGTATCATTTTTCATCTCAGCGTGTTCGCTTCTTGGATGTGCAGTGAGAAGCTTACATACCTTTGTACAGTTCACGGGTCTGTGTCTCCAGGTTTTCCTTGCTGTATGATTCACCCTGTCACTGCTAATATTTCCTTCCCCAATAAAAATACAGAATTTCAAAAAAATTAAAAAACATAAAAATCTCTTGTGACATTAACAGTTTCCAAATAAGAAAAATCTAATAAAATTCTCCTCATGTTGTTTTTTATTTATAAACATAATTTATTCTGGTCTGGATTTTCTCCTGGCTGCTGTCATCTTCACTGTGTTTCTAGAATACACATTTTATTATAGCTATATTTCCTTGACCACTTTAAGTTCCTCCCACCTTAGAAATAAAATTTTTCATTGAGATGCCCATCAGATAATATATTTTCCACCAGGCACATGTTTACTTAGGATGCATTAGAAAAGTAAATTTTTGTCATATTGTGGACTATAAGAAAAGCAGCAGCAGTAAATCCGTGTCAAGTACCCTGCACATTTTTTGTGTTAAATGATAAAATGTATGATTGGATATCTCCTTCTTATTAGTTGTTAATATTCCTTTAAACTAATCCAAAATTATTCCTTTAAGGGAAGATGTCTATGCAAAAACAACATAACTTTTGATTGGCCTATCCTTTGCCTGCCCCTGTACATGAAAGTACTTGAGGAAACCCACAAAAACCAATGGTGGTCAACTGTTATTCACCATGACACTTCATTCTGGTCCTTTCACTCTTACAATTCCTCTGAAAGTTTCTAAAATATAAACTATAAAACATTTTTAATCTACATGAACTTTATGGTTCTGATTTTTAATAAATAATAATTGCTTTCATTACATCTTTATGTTGTAATATAACTCCAGTGACTATGGTCTTCTTAGAGTTATATGAAATGTAACAGTGAGTTATGACAGTAAGCTATCAATTATGCATTTTTTTCATTTGAATATAATTTTCTTTGAAGCCTCTAAACGTAGATTTTCTTCACCTGTTTTAAATTTTTTGGCAAAACAATTTTGTAATAGGGTTGGTAGGTTTACTGTAAGTCATCTCTAAGCCAATTAAACCTTGAGGTTAAAGGATAGATCCACAGCCTTCTTCCCATTTCATTGATGATTAGATTTAGAATTTTCTCAGCTTCTGCAAGCACCGCTCCCAGGTCTACAGATCCATAAGGGGAGACGGAAACTACTGATACTCACTACTACAAGGAAAATCTGGGAACTCAGTAATAATCTTCACTGGAATGCAACAGCAAGAGTCTTATCCCAAATAATTACAAATTATAAAAATCAGGAAAAAAGTCTACTTCTATATAACTTAATAAAATAGTGTTCCACTCAGAAAACACAGATGTTCATTTTTAGATTCATCATTTATAGACTATATTTTTAAAAAGAAACACATGGTAAAAATATGGTATTTTAGCTTCTGAGGGTTTAACAATCTGTTGAAAAAGGCATGATTGCCCTAGACAAATGTTTCTTCTGCTTTTGATGAATAAATTCCCAATCTGTGGAGACAATTTCAAACCAATGTATTTGACAAAGTCCTGTACTTGACAGTCAACAAGGTCAAGTTAAACATCACTTTAGACTAGGCCTGGATTAGATGATAATCCCCAGTAGCTGTGTGACCCTGAACAAAAAGATAAGCCCACAAACACTCAATTTTTTAACCTGTATAACATGCACTGTGTAGACCATAGCTTTCATCTGTG
>CAUYRH010172328.1:0-34658 GCA_963574655.1 Perodicticus potto | reverse complement strand
TGTTAAAGTGTTAAATGTTCTGGGAAGGGGAGAGCAGAGAGAGAAAGAATGAGGGAGGGGTGGGGAAAGGAAGAGCAGAGAGAGGGAAGGAGCGAGGGGGGTGGGGCCTTGGTGTGTGCCACACCTTTTGGGGGCAAAACATGATTGTAAGAGGGACTTTGCCTAACAAATGCAATCAGTGTAACCTGGTTTCTTGTAACCTCAATTTATACTAAACCAATAAAAAAAAAAAAAAAAGAAATACCTCTTTATAAGTAGCAACGTTGTCATTATTGACTTTAGGTAATCCATCCTAAGAAACATAACACTAACCATTACTGAACATGTAATCCACCAGATAAACTACCCGAGGTGCTTAACATGCCTGTTGATTCTCTTATCATCTCTATGAGACGGGTAATATTTATTAGCCCCAGTTCTTTAGAAGAGGAAGTGGAAGCTCAGAGAAGTTAAGATAACTTGCCCATGGTTGCTAGGTGGTGCAGCACAAATTTGAACCCAGGTCTTTCTTCACTGGATCCTCTTTATAATATCTGTTCTATATTTCACAATTTTTCTAACCTGATACTTTTCTTTATTTTTTCCTATAAATAAAAATAATAATGCATTCAACATTTTGACAAAAACTTTCCTCATTTTATATTAAATCTTCAGGATGGAATTCTTGAAGTGGACTTAACTGATTCAAAGAACATAAATATTATACATACACTCAGAATATATTTTTACTGGAATTTTTTTGTTCTGTAAAAAATGTCAAATGGATGTTGTATCTTGTTTTTAGTATAACATCATTACCTCATTTGATTATTGAATTTGATTCTTCATGCTTTCTAATTTTAACTCTGATTTAAAAAAATTCACAAAGAATTCTTTTGCTTTCCCAGCTGTACCAGGGGCCATACATTTTATTTTAAAGGCTAACAATTGTTTTTTTTTTGGTTTCACTCTGTGTATTTAGTAACTTGACTGGCTCTGATGGGCAAATGCAGATTTGCAGCAATTCTTTGAAATCAGATATTGCAGCAGCAGGCTCTGTTCAAAATTTTTTTACTTGTAAATATAAAGAGAAATTCATATGCATAATTTAAAGTATTTTTGAGCATGCTTTGATATTAAAGTTTTGCATAATGATGCTTCCTTCTTCACAGTCAATACAATTATTAAAGTGCTTAAATGTTTTGCTTTCTAAGGTGAAAATAGCCACCATCATGGCTGTTTTCTTTCTGGCACTTGTTTTTAATCATCAACTCCATCTCTTCTTTGGTTAGGTCTACCTCTGTTGGTTCAAAGAACAATTGCAAGAACGATTGTACTTCAGGAAATAGTAGGAAAAGGTAGATTTGGTGAGGTGTGGCATGGAAGATGGTGTGGGGAAGATGTGGCTGTGAAAATATTCTCCTCCAGAGACGAACGGTCGTGGTTTCGAGAGGCAGAAATTTATCAGACGGTCATGCTGCGACATGAAAACATCCTGGGTTTCATTGCCGCTGATAACAAAGGTATTTCCAACCTAATTGGGTTCAGCAAGTAAAAATATTTTCTATTATCAGCTGAGAATAAATAAATCCATTTCTTTGTTTTAATGAAATCTACTTAAAAGGCTAATTTCTTTACTGAGGAAATAATTTTTTCCTCTTTTTCATAGATAAATGTACATAGCCATACAATGAAGTAGGGCAAATGAGTGATAGGAAAGCATGATGTCCCTAAAGCCAGGTCAGGACGTAAAATGTGTGTTGACTGGGTGGTGCAGGAACTAACCAATCAGAAGAGAAGCTCCCTCTGGGCCAGAGTTCTGCAGAACCCTTCATGCTAGGTATCCACTCTAGTTGCTGCTGGGTCTTTTGAGGGCAGGGACATTTGGATGTCTGGGGCAAAGGGGTGTCATTGGGCAGGGAGGAGTCTTGAATAACGGTTTTTTACCAATCAGGACAGAAATATTTCAATATTTTAATAACTGGTACAGAGAATCAGCAAATCCTAGCTGAATGTTCACCTTTCCTAGAACTGCGTTTTTTCCATCTTTATAACAGGCTTCATCCTCAGGACTCAAGTTTTTTTATGAATAGTGTCTCTTTAGATTGTGTCAGAATGGTGGCAAGCAAGACAACTTTAGTGCAATTTTCTATTAATGTTACTTGAAGCATGATTTATATCTTGATGTGTAACATTAACAGTGGCAAATGGTGTCATTTTTAAAATTTCATAGAGCAAGACAGAGAATCTACTTTCTTGTATTTAAAATAAGTAGTCATAAAATGTTAGCAATGCTTGTATAATCAGAGGCTAAATATAAAGTTTGTAGATTGCGTATGGTCTCTTTCTTCTTCTTACAAAGCGTTTATTCTTTAACTATTCTTTATTGCCCCTAACAAAGGGAACAGGAGACAAAAGGCAGGAAAACTTGATCTGGTCAGTTTTTAAATTTTAACACTAGTCAGTAATACTTATGAAGAACTTTGGCAGAGTCAAAGTTATGAACAGTAGCTCAAAATGAGTTGAAATAGGTTATCTGTGGATGTCAAGGATCCATCCCTGCCTGTGATATTTAAAAAACTATGGTTATTTTAATCTAATACAAACTTGATTATAAAAGTATTTATTATTAATTAGATGGAAAAAGAGGGCCTTAGGATTGATTGCACCTTTTGGCTGTAATTATGTTTGTTGATGCTTTGTTGTTTTGATTTGCCAAAGAAAAACTGAGTTAAGGTGAAATGAGCTAAAACAAAAAGTTTTTTCCAAATTCATAACTATGTATATTTTAAAACTATAGCTAGGCTATTGAAAATGAGACATTTTTCATTCAGCTGTTGAAAACAGTTTTCTTTTGCTCCTAATCTTGAGCTGAACTACCTACTGGTTAGATTGATTAGTAATGCTGTCAAAGCCGTAATGACTACACCGATCATCTTGCTGGGACTAATTGAATCATGGTGTTCATTGGATTATACGGCAATGTGTGCAAGAGAGATTATCCTGGGTTTTCTCTTCCTCAGCGTAACTGTTCTACCTCTGCTGTATCTTTCCTTGTCAGCAGTTTATTTGCATGATTCCAATGCAGACATTCTAACATCACTTTCATCTTCAGGAATTTGTTTCTCTTTTGCAACATTTATAGCTTTCCTTTTTAGTCAACTGTCTGGCAAAAGCATTGGTGTGGGAGGGGCAAGGATGGCCACCCATGTCAGTCAGGGAGAGAGGTGTGAGGAGGGTCAGTTTATGTGTGGTCAGCTTATTAATGAACTTTATCACGGTATGTGGACTTTTGCATTCCTAACACATTTTATCACTACCTGGATTTGAAAATTAAATATTTGGATAACAAAGAGGTTCTCAGCAAATGTTCAGTGAAGACGCTTGCCCTGAGTGTCAGAGCTGGTCAGGACCACCAGGATTATCGCAGACATTTCATTCTGAAAGTTAAAGCTAGCTCAAGGGAATCAAATACCGTGTACCCAGAGAAGTTTTAGGCTAACTTCTCTTCTGCTAAAAGTCTTTTATAAGCTGGATCAGCTTTGGCTAAATTAGGGAAATTATTTGAAAATGTCTACTACCAGGGGTGGGGAACCTTGGCCTTGCGACCACATGTGGCCTCTGGATCCTTGAGTGTGGCCTTTTGACTGAATTCAAATTTGACAAAACAAATCCTCTTTGACTCTTACTATGTGCTTTTGAGGAAAATCAACTTCATAGTTTGAAGGACGAATAATAACATGACATTTTTAGAATGTCAGCTTTTTGATAGTAATAATACGTTCTGTAGATTTATTGTACTTATGATCTTTATTGGTACAATCTTTTTTTAAAAAGTTCAGAGTACTTTATGACACAACACTGGGCCTCGGTGCATCCCTCAGTAGTTTCTTCTGTAATGTGGTATAGCGATGGAGGGAATAAGAAAGGCATTGTCCATTCAGTTGCTAGAATCCAGGGCCTCACAACTTCCTATTTCTGTGGTGGGTACGTATAACAGGTTCTAATACGCCAACATCATTAGGAATTCATTGACACTGTTTCCTTTTTTAACTTGACTATAAGCATTTCCACTGAGATAATTAACTTTGCTTTGCTAGCAATACAGATTAACTTTAAACACTGATATTTGTTAAAAACTTTTGGCTTCTTTCTCAATGTATATTTACAATAATAAAATTATGTTCTCTTGTTAGATAATGGAACTTGGACTCAACTTTGGCTTGTATCTGAATATCATGAACAAGGCTCCTTATATGACTATTTGAATAGAAATATAGTGACAGTGGCTGGAATGATCAAACTGGCACTTTCAATAGCTAGTGGTCTAGCTCACCTTCATATGGAGATTGTCGGTACACAAGGTATGTGTGTTCTTTTAATGTTTTTTTCTCTTTGGATATGAGAAGAGAGACAGTGGTATTTTAGTGTTTAGTTTGTATTTTAGTGTACTACAAATAATTATGAAATGTAAAGAGACACTAAGGGTACTTTATAAAGCTGAAGTGGCATTAGATAGCCAGTTCTCATCTATATACTCACCATTTTGTATATCATGCATATAATATAAAAAAATTCATTTCCTGATGGTTTTATCTCAGTATATGTACTGCGAGATCTTACTTTGGTGGCAAATGGTCTATATTCAGAGAATACAAATAAATTAAATGTTTACCTATGATAATTAAAAAATAATAGAAAAGGATAATTTTGAAAAAAAATTATGTATCATTTATTTGCAGGGCAAATAATGTCCACTGCCTTTTCTATTTATTGTGTTCATATAGAATTGGCTTCGAAAGTTATTTAGTCTAAACAGGGTGGTGGGTTGTCAAATTTGGACTCATGATACTTTTACATTCTTAAAAATTATTGAAGACCCCGAAATTTTGTGTACCTGGAATGTATTTACGACTCCTTAACCATATTAAAAGTTAAAATTGAGAAATTTAAAACATATTTATTAGTTTACTTAAATAATCAGTTAAATGTTAATGCAAACAACATAGCTTTAAAATATTACTTTTTTAAAATATAAAACTTCTCTAGTGAAAATAGTGGTTTTGTTTTACATTGGTGCTAATCTCTTCATTGTCTGGTTTAATGCCTGGATTTTCACACTTTTTCTTCAGTTTGTTTCTGTATGTTGTTTCTGTTTAAGTTTGGGAAGAAAAAGTGGCATCAGAGAGATACATAGTTGGAAAAGTCTCAAGGACCCCCAGGGATATTTGAGCCATATTCCAGAACTGGACGTCTAGGGTAGTAGATATTTTGAGACTTGTTTTGAAAGAGAGTATTTGCCATGTTCTTATATGGACATAGCGACACTGATTTTTTTCTGCATGTATTAAAAATATTTATTGGTGGGTAGCAAATGTCACTTGGTGTTTTAAGTATTAAAGGCACATGAAGAATGAGGCAGAGACACTGCCCTCCTTCAGCTTATAGTTTGGTTGAGAGAACAGATGATTAAATGTGCACATGAATAAACAAGATATTACTGATACAAGCTATAAAGAAAACAAATTAGTTCTTTTTGACCTTCAGCAAAGAAGAAAATGAATATAATCTTCTTACATTTCATAGGAAAACCTGCTATTGCTCATCGAGATATAAAATCAAAGAATATTTTAGTGAAAAAATGTGAAACTTGTGCCATAGCAGATTTGGGGTTGGCTGTAAAGCACGATTCAATACTGAACACTATTGACATACCTCAGAACCCTAAAGTGGGAACCAAGAGGTAAGACGACTTATTTTGGTAGCAAACAAAGACATTTCAGATTCTCCAATAAACATGAATGCCTATTATATGGGGGAAGGAGGGTTGATCTGGACCAAACAGGAAACTGTTGGACCCTAGAGAGCAAAATGTCTTCTCCGGGTCACTGAGAACTCAGTGGGCACAATGGTTCAAAGCAAGAGTTACTGCCCAGCCAGGTTCATCTGCCCACTGCCCAAGAGAAAGCCAATATACAGAGACAGCAGAGTTTACAGCAGAAAAAGAATTTATTCTGCATAGTGCTATGCAGAAAGATGGGAGAAATTCCTCAAATCTGCCTCTCCTCCCAGAACAGGGGAGACAGAGTTTTTATAGACAGTTTGGTGGAGAGAGAATTAGACAATCAGGGTTTGCTAATCAGCTGTTTTCAGGGTAGAACCATCAGTCCCTTGATATGGATTGCTGTCTGGGTGGGTCAGTTACTGGAATGCAGGACCTTGAGTGGGAGTCTAAGAATAGTTGAGTCTGGGTTGGTCCTTCACTGAAATGCAGGACCCGGAAGACATCTCCAAAAGTGAGCCTAAGTTCCAAACAGGTGATGTTCTATATGGAGAAAGTTAAGAAACTTTATAACCAGTAACCATGCATGACTCCAGGGTACAGAAGCAAACAGAAGGAACTGCGTTTATTATCAACTGAGGTGACAGTAGCTGATTATTATTGCTTTAGTTAAGTTCAGAGTTTTGGGGCCCTTACTCTAGCCATAGCCTTGCACCCCTTCATTTGTAAGGGAGGTTTCACAGGTACAGAATCAATATAATAGAATAGATCTCTTAGGATATCTAAATATACTTATGTGCTATTATATTCTTTTAATATTTGAAGATACTATATAACAATTTATATATTACTGATAGGTGTACTTATCCTTCAGTCTCCTACATGGACATGTGTAAAGATAATATGTTTGGATACAATTCCCATTTTCATTGACATATGTAAAAATATGTTTGGATACAATTTCCACTTTCAAGGAACAGACTCTTTACAATTAAGAACAGGCATGAGATAAGCAGGGCATACCACACATGTCAGGATGGGCCTGTTACAGGGTTTCTGGTGTTTTTCCTATTATGGCCATCCTGTGACCATGTGGCCAGCTTACTTCTAATTCATTTTATTTGCATTTCAGGCCTATATTACTTTAGTATAATTCCAGGGTTCTTAACCTTGAAATCAGAAACAGGCAAAATATGTCCCTGGGGTTGTTAAAGACCCTTGAGAGTAGATAATTTCTAAGCTGACATAGTCAACTTCTAAGCCATATTTGAGATACTGGGAAGTGTGTCTGTGAGTCCTTGGCTTGGCTCCCTAGAAGATCTTTTTTTTTTTGCAGTTTTTTTTTTTTTTTGGCCGGTTCTGGGTTTGAACCTGCCACCTCTGGCATATGGGGCTGGCACCCTACTCCTTTGAGCCACAGGTGCTGCCCCTCCCTAGGAGATCTTAATGAGGCCACAGGATGCCTCAGGGTAGTTTATTCAGCCTGGGCAGCTGGTAGGGAAACTTTTCTTCTTTTTCCTATAAAAAGAAAGCCTAACTTGTTCATCTGCCTATTCGAGTATCTCTGCATCAGGGACCCTCAAGGAAGCTTCAGATGCTGGATTCCTTAAGAGGATTTACCACTTTCCAAAACTTTAGGAGGATATTGCATTCTTATTTCAATTCTAGGAAATCTCCAGAATCTCCCCAAGACAGTTAGGCTCAGTCAGATTCCATGGACTATAGGTTTCTTCTAATTGGTTCCATTCAAATAAGGGTATAATTTTCTTGGAGCCAGTGTATAATAGGGTTGTTCATGTAGGGAAATTATTTGTGGAATGCTGTTGAGCACTGCAGGAGGCTTGGGCCCATCACAAGGAATTAAACACAGTCCACCCTCAGGGACCTTTCTGTGCCACACACTATTGGTGGAACATGAGTTCCTTCTCTCTTACTGAGAGCTTTGCTCCCTGCATTTCCCCCCAACTTGTACTTTGCAAGAACTGAGCTCCTGCCACACCTGCTCTAACAATGAGTTCTATTTAAAATGTCTTTTAATTGTTTGAATCAATAACTGTATTATTTAATTTCATTCTATTATAGTGCCTTAGATCTATCTTTACGATTGATATAAGCTATCTTCACTTATATTTTGTATCAGGATTATTAAGGTTGTATTTTACTGAACTGCTATAAAGTCACACACAGAACCTGACATGTGCATGTTTTTGAAGGTATATGGCTCCTGAAATACTTGAGGACACAATGAATGTGAATATCTTTGACTCTTTTAAACGAGCAGATATCTACTCTGTTGGTCTGGTTTATTGGGAAATAGCCCGCAGGTGTTCAGTTGGAGGTAAGATTTTGGAAATATTCTTTGTGTCTGTCTTTTATCTTGATATTCTGAAATCAAGATATGATTTGCTATCTTTTTTTTTTTCTAAGCACTATATTGAATCATTTCTAAATACTTAAGAGAATATCTTTTGGTGACATTTTTCTAGTGGGCAAAAGTGGGGACAACCTGCATGTAATGGAGATTTTATATTGTAATTACGGCTTAGATGGGGGGGTGACAGCTCTTCTGATAATTCTAATTTCCATAATGATATTTCGTGAAGCACTTGAAAATTCTCTTACTTGAGTATGTAAGGAGTTAGCTATGGTGATGAAAAGAAGCCATAACTCTGTAAAATGATTTAAAGAGGTTTATTCTGAGCCAAACTTGAGTCCTGGTGACCTGGAGCCACCCCAAAGGAGCCTTGCACAAGTGGAAATGTTACTGGATAACGAGGGTCTGGCCACCTGTCACCATCAGTCAATATGCAGAGACAGGGGTGGGTCCACCAAACTTTATGTCATCAGAAGGCTGGCGATTCTGGAGAAAAAGGAGAGTAGCCTCTCCAAGACTGTTCTGTTCTTCCATTTCCAAAATCACAGTGCTATACATAAAAGTTCAAAGTAAAAATTGTGTTGATCTTTTTCTTAAACAGTAATAATTGGCATAACCCACGACCCATAATAAATAATAATCAGCATAACCCATTACCCAAAACAATATTCCAATTCAAATGTTAATCTCCTAAATCAATTGCCCTAAACTACTCAAAATCTATACTTTTAGGTTAAAGCTGAACTTACAAAACAGCAAGAATGGGAGACATGAGGTGAAGGTCACATAGGACCCAAACCTGCCAGACCAGCTGTGTCATCTCGGCCCCAGCCTAACTGACTCCATCTTGTTCTTACTACCTGTGCTTTCCAAGCATTTAGTGGACAGAGGGTCAGGCAATCAGGGCCTGTTAATTGGGTGGTTTGGGGTGGAATTGGCAGTCCTTTGGTAAGGGCTGCGGTCTGGGTGGGTCAGCAGATCCACTGGATGTGGTAGATAGCTCAAAACCTACCCCTAGGTTCTGAACAGGTGGTGTTATTTATATAGAAAAGTTAAAAATCTTTACAGCTGCCGCCTGTGCCCTCTAGAGTAGCAATTATGAAGAAGCAAAGAGACAGCGATAACTATTATCAAACAAACAAGGGGACAGTGGCTGATTATTACCATTATTTTAGCTAGGCCTGTTCCTTCACAGAGCTTTGTGGGCCCTTGCTCTTCTTTTTACCTTACACCCCTTTATTATTTGTGAGGGTGGTTTCAGCAGTGTGTGGGGGGGTTACAGTTCAGTTTCGTATATCATAGGGAGACAGGAATTATAGGTAAAGTCATAAATCAATATGTGGAAAACATACATTGATTTGGCCCTAAAAGGTGGAACATCTGGGAAGGGGTGGTGATTACAGGTTATTGGTGAGTTTAAAGATTCTTTAACTGACCGTTGGCTGAAAACATTGGGTTTTGTCTAAAAAACAGTGAAATGGAATTCTTGAGTTAAGATAAAGGGTCTGTTAATAAGAGACAAAATTCTGGACATACACCCAGACTCATAACTTCACATTTGTTCTGTATATTGAGGACCCACAGGTATGTCTTATGTAACTTTAATCCCGTTAATGAGTCACAAAGAACAACTCTAGGAAGGTAATGGGGGCACGTTGAGCCACGTCTGATCTCCTTTCTCACGGCTAGCAAGTCAATTTTAGGGATCCCCTTGGCCAATAGGGGATTCAGTCAGTCGGTTGCTGGGGAGCCTTAAGATTATATTTGAGTTCACAGCTGGTATCCATACTTTATATCCCAAAGAAGGTAAATGACTCCCAAGGCCACAGGACTTGAAGTCTTCTGTTTCTGAGGGTTTTCTTGGTCATCTTTTCTTTCTTATGATATGAATGTGGGGGGATAAAGAGGTGGAGGAAGGTGATCAAGACAAACATCCTATCTCTACTGCTCTCAGAAGTTTAGAAATTAATAATGAGAGGAAGAATTGGGAAGATGAAACTCGACAAATGCAGTCTGATGAAATTGCTTTATCAGTGGTGAAAAAGTGAAATGCAGGTAGAAACTTGTTTAGAGTTTCCACACTACACCTGCTACACCTTCACGCAAGAGAAAGGTAGAACCAAGCCTTGGTTTAGCAACTCCTTCACTGTTAGACTTTAAGCAAGTTACTTATTTGTGTTTTTCTCATCTGTAAAGTGAATATAATAATAAAACTGACCCCTTGCGCTTTGAAGATTTAATGAATTAATCCTTAGGAAGATTTTAGAGCCTGCTCTTATCAAACATTTAATTAAAGAACTGTTTTCTATTTTAAAAAGTTTGTATTTGGGGCGGCACCCGTAGCTCACGGGTAGGGCGCTGGCCACATACACTGAGGCTGACAGGTTTAAACCCAGCCTGGAACTGCCAAAACGATGACAACTGCAAAAATAAAATAAAATAAAATAAAATAGCAGGGCGTTGTGGTGGACGCCTGTATTCCCAGCTACTTGGAGGCTGAGGCAAGAGAATCACTTAAGCCCAAGAGTTTGAGGTTGCTGTGAGCTGTGACGCCACGGAACTCTACCCAGTCTCAAAAAGAAAAAAAAGAATTACATTTTCTGTTGATGTTATTTTGTATTACATTATGCTTGTTTTTTTTTAAAAAAAAAACCTTGAAAATTTTGTGAAAAGTGTCTATGGTTAATATTGTTTGAATGAGAAAATATACTTTTTTATTTATATATGATATAGAAAACTTTCATGAACTGAAAGTGTTCATAGAAGCCATAGAACTGGAGTGTGCCCCAGAGCCCCTGAGCCTGGGTTTGCATTCCGATCTGCCACTTACTAACCACGTGTTTTGGGGCAAATTCAAATCACTCTGTGGTTCAATTTCCTTCTCTGTAAAATGGAAATAATATGGTACCTTCTTTATTCACTGGTTTGAGGAATAAATCATTTGAAATTTGAGCTTCAGACAATTCTTGGTAAATATATTTCACATGCTCATTATTTTTGTAAAAATTTCATGCTGATATTTCTCCAGATTTGCTTTGAGGTTTTTGTCCTCAAATTTACCTTGAAGTTTAAAAGTAGCAATTTAGTTAATATGATTTATAGTTAATTTTCAATAATGTGGCATGACTTACATATTTTAAAAGGGCTACAGCTGATAAAAAATTTTTGTCATGAATTTCTTGGAATTGAAGTAACAGTCTGATAATTAAGGTCATCTTTGTATTTGAGGCTCTTTAAACATTAACCTATGTGTTGAACTGTCCATCACCAACTATCTTCAGTTGCTTCTCCAGAAAATTCTCAGGTGTAGTATTTCTAAATTCTAAATGTAAGAAACTTAACTTTCAAAAAATTGCCTGAAAGTTTTCAAAGAGAGAAAGTTGTTTTATTTCAAAAAAGCTGTCTGATAGGGAAATGTACATACTTCATTCACCGATCAATAAGACAGTGCTATAAATTTTATAGTTAGGAAAAATCATACATTACTTTTAAATTCCTTATCCTTAGTTTTCTAGTGTGACATCATTTTCATAAACCAGACTTTTCAGCTTTCTGGGATGTCATTTCTGCCTAGAAGATTTAATAGGCATTATTTCAAAATAGGCATCTTTGTTCATTATTTACGTAGAGTAATTAATCATGCATGTTTCTTATAGGAATTGTTGAGGAGTACCAGCTGCCTTATTATGACATGGTGCCTTCAGATCCCTCGATCGAGGAAATGAGGAAGGTTGTTTGTGACCAGAAGCTCCGACCAAATATCCCAAACCAGTGGCAAAGCTGTGAAGTAAGGCTATGTTTTTATATATATTTTTCTTATTATATTTTGAGGCAAGTGTCAGGGAGGATTTTCAGAGATTGCAGTGTTCTTCCTTAATATAAGCATCCAATTCATTCCACGTATTTAGGTGTATGTCTTTTTATAAGTCTTCAGATGAATTTTTATCTCTTTCAGCAGTCTGTATGCATAATGCGAGGTTATGTGACAGTGATAAATCCTGTAATCTCAGTGACTTCATTCCTTGATTACACCAAGTCCTCTACAGGTTAGTCAATTCTCCGTAGCATCTGCTGTCACCATGGTGACTCAGTATTCCAGGTGACTTTGATCCTTGGATGCTGCCATCTCAATACCGTTTTCAGGTTGTAGATCAGGAGAAGAGAGGATACGGAGGTTCACACCCCGGCTTTTTAATGCTCTGGCACCATGTGGCGCACACCACTTCCACTTGCGGCTCATTCTAGAACTTGTCACACATCCAATTAAACTGCAAGGGAGCTGGGAACTCTGGGGAGCACAGGCACACCCAGTGGGTAGTTAACATCTCTGCCCCACTGAATAGTGCAATTCCCATCAGCCTTATATTCAATAAAGCATTCCGAATCTCTAACCTGCAGAAGTTTGAACTTAGGGTCCCTCATCAGAAAAGGTGCCTCGTGGCAGACACCATTGTTCTTTGTCTTGTCATTGTCAGCCGCCCAGTACTTTAACTGTAACATAGTGGACACACAATAAATAAATAATAAAGCCACTGCAGTGCTTTTTCTTCTTTATATAAAGACAGGTTTTTTTCTAGCTCCCACATGGAAAAAGAGAGACAGGTGAGGGAAAGACTGTATGTAACTAGTTCTAGAGCTCTTCTGATGCTTTAATCTCCTTCGTTCTAGTTATTGCTGTTTATTTTCTGCCATATAATAAAGTAACAAATAAAGTCCTTTTGGGGTGACATTCTTTAGCTTGGCTTTATTATAGAGACTATTTTATATAATTGTCTTTTTGCTTATCTTTCCCCCCACTTCATGTTTCTAAACTCTTTCTTTAAGGCAAGAGTGATCTCTGTCTTGGTATTTCTGTATTTTGTATTTTGCCTACATACTTATCTGAAAGCAGAATTTTGTGGCATATATAACCTAACTGAAATTAAATTAAACTTTTAATATTAATAATTTTATGGACATGAAAGCCTATAGTAATTACTAATGTAATTACTTCTATTTGTCTTGATTTTCTTTTAGAATTTTACTGTATACACACACACACACATATATATATATTTCAGGATATGTACATATATTCTGAAGAAAAATATAATGTTTACTTCTGCATATTTGTGAAACTTATATGATTGAAACTTACTATAGATTCTTTTTCAAATTTCTTCACTCTCCGCTGTATATACATACATATATATATGAATCTATAGGTCCGTCCACTTTCATTACTGTGTGGTATACGATCGCATGGGTATAGCACAATTCCTTTATCTACTGTACTGTTGCTTGTCGTATATGTGATTTTTAGTTAATTCTTTAAAACACTGTTGGTCTACAAACCTGTGTGTGGAAAAGGGATAAATCTGGAGATTCTTTTGAGATGTTCACACAGGCAATGAAAGTCTTCAAATAACAAGGCTTACGGGACCCGTCGTTCCGCCTTTTCTTTCTCTTTTATTGCAGTTTTTAGGACTTCTAGTACAATGTGCCTATAAGTGGATTGATAGTGGTGTGTTGCTTTGTTCTTTAAAACTTTTTATGTATTAACTTTGAGGATGATATCTGCTATAGGTTTTTTTTGTTTATATATTTTTGGGGGCAAAAACTTAAATAAAAGCTGACTTTGGTTTAATTAAAGCTTATTCTCTCTAAGGTGATGAGATGGCATTTCTGGTCTAGTCTTTTAATGCAATGAATTGCATTTATAGATTTCCTACTTTAAACCAATCTTGCGTTCCTAAAATAAACTTGCTGTAGTCATTTTATATGTTATTAATTTTGTACCTTGCAGGTATTTGCAATTTTTCTTCAGTAATTTACTTACATCTCATTTTATCTAATCCCATATATTAGATTCTGGCCTGATGTTATACCATCATTGTTTCTTTAGATTTATTCACATGTTTATCAAATTCTTTGCTCAATATTTCTTCTCATCTCTCAGAGCTTCCTCCTCAGATTATGATCAGACTTCTTGGCTTGATCCTTTAAAATGTTTTATTTTTTAGTCAGGGCCTAGTGCTTGTAAGTTTTTTCAGTTTCGGAGTGCCTGAAAATGTCTGTTTTGTCCTCAGTATTGAATAGTATTTATAGGCACACAAATGTAGGTTAACAGCTAATTTCTCTAAACCCCTTATAGTTACTATTCCACTGCCATCTAGCTTCCATTATCGATGCTAGGAAGCCATTGGGTAATCAAAATTTTGTTTCTTTTTAGTCAATTTACCTTTTCTTTCTGACTACTTTTATGAAGAACTTCTCCATGTTTTTAGCATTCTGCAGTTTCTCTGTGGTGTACTTGATGTATATACCTCTTGGTTAATCTGTCTCGGAATTTTTGGACTTTATAATTCTAATGATTTATGAAATCTGTTGTGAAATTTTTCAGTTCTGAAAAATTCTGAAACATTTCTTGAATAATTCCCCCCTTTCTTTGTCTTCATTACCTATTTTGGAAGACCTTATCGTATGCACAGTAGACCTTTCATTCTTCTGTGCTTGTCTTTTATTCCCTCATATTTTCTATATTTGTGTCTTAATGCTCTCTCTCAGATTTATCTTTCATTTCTTTAATTCTGTCTTCAGATATGTCATTGAATTCATCCACTGAGTTCCTTATTTTAAATGTTGTATTATTCATAACAAGGCTTTTTATTCATATGTTTTCATTTTTAAAATACCTTTTTACTCATATTTTATATTTCCATTTTGTTTTTAAATTATATTTTATATATACTTATTTTATATCATTTAATTTTAGCATCTACTATTTTTAGGGATCTGGGATTCTACTGTTTATTGTTTCAGTTGATTCTTGCAATGGCACCCAGTTTCCTTATGAGTCTGTGGATTTTCACTATCAGATCAGATTTACTGCAGTGTTGAAAGGCATGGGCTCAATTTTTTTTTTTCTTCACCAAGAGCCAAAACATGGGGCAATTGTCCCTTTCTGGAACACATTCTTTGTTAAATTCAAGGCTTTGTAAAGATCTTGATATAATACTTTCTGGGTGCTTTGGGCTATGTTTCCTGTTCTTTAAATGTGTTACATCAGTTCGGAAGTTCTAGACCACAAGATCAAGAAATGTTTCTACGGCAGCCACCTACTTCACTGATTTTCTATATTTTTCTGGTTTAATGAATCCTCATTGTTTTCTCCTCTGAGTATTTATCTTACTTCTTTGCTACTTCATTTTTGTTGATTTTTTAAATTTAGAATTTTTGAAATTTATACTTGGATCATTCTTTGTATTGTACAGTTTCCATAAGGTAAATGCACAAGTCTTAGTAAACAACTTGATGAAGTTTTGTTCTTAGGGATACTTGTGTGTACTCATCACCCAAATGAAGATATAGGTAATTTCTAACCTTTCCCGTGTCCCCTCATCTCTTTCCTGTCCTTTCTTAAAGGATTTTAAAAGATAGCTATTCTACTATATATCCAGAAACCAATGCATTGAATTTTCAGTTAAGTTAGTCTGTAAAGTTGATGCTTGTGTTTTGATAGGATTTCTGAAGGAGTTTGACTCTAATGTCTTTCTTTTATTGTTTTAAGTTTACTATTTCTTTACCAAAGTTTAGCATTAATACCAGGCACAGTGGCATGTGCCTAAAGTCTCAGCTGTTCAGAAGGAAGAGCTTGAGTTGAGCCTAAGAGTTTAGTCTGAAGTACGCTATAATTGTGCCTATGAATAGCTCCTGCACTCTAGCCTGGGCAACACAGGGAGATCTTTTAGTACAAAAAAGCTTAGAATCAATTCCTGGGTTTCTGCTTTCGCTTCTTTTTCACTTTGTTTTCAGTGAGTAGTTGAAGTCTTTGATATTTTTCTCTTTCTTAAAGGCACTCCGAGTCATGGGAAGAATAATGCGTGAGTGTTGGTATGCCAATGGGGCAGCCCGCCTAACTGCCCTTCGTATTAAGAAGACTATTTCTCAACTTTGTGTCAAAGAAGACTGCAAAGCCTGATGATGATGTTGTGTTAAGAAGAAATCTCTTTCAACTTTCTTTCCCATTTTCCCTCTTTATGTGAATGTTTTGTCCTTTTTCTTTTTTGGTTCTACCTCAAAGATAATGCAGTACAGTATTTAAGTGCCCACAGGCAGCATGAAAAGGGAACTCTAAGCATGAGCAGGAGTTGACTCCATCCAGTCTCCATGTTGTGTTTAATTTTATTTTGAAAAGCAACACATCAATTCATCTTTTCATTTAATGAGAAGGAATGACATTACAAAGCATAAAATAAGCTGTATAAAAATAATAAAGTCATTAAGGTTTTATTTTACTTGAACCAAGAACATATGAATGAATAAACAAAAAATGTGAAAACTTTTTTTTCTGAAGATGAAAATATATTCATTGATGTGAACTAGAGCATGTTATGTCTCAACAGAATTTTGGGTCATGCAATCAATGGCTTTCCCTTTTTAGATTAGCAGGACCTTTTAAAAATAGTAAATATTGCTCTGAATTCTAAAATATAAAACATATGAAAGTGGAGCTGCTCAGTGGAAGATGTAAGCGAGGTCAGAGTCCCACTTGCTTGGTTTCTCCTCCACTATTCCCATACTGTTCAAAATCCACTGCTGCAGCCATCCCTGGGGCAGGTAGTTTGAAAGCCACTGACCTTATGACTTCCTCTCATTTATAAAAGAGATACCTGATAGGCTGGGACACTGAGAAAAGTCTCAAAGTCGCACAGCTAATGGTAGAGCTGGCACTAAATCTTATGATAATCAACACTGATAGAGTCAGCTAGCCTCCTACTTTTTCTTGAATTCCTATAATACTTCTCTCCCTGTGGAAAAACATTTTTTACTGTGATATTTGTAGTTTTCTCATTCAAACGTCATAGAGTTATTTTGCAGGCTCACAATACACCTGCATGAGACCTTCTACTATATCTGTTGACATTTTCCTCATAGAAGTATCCGTTACCCCATTTGTTAATGAGTATTCATGTTTTTAAAATAACTCCAGAGATTAATCAGACACAACTATCCATTATGTCAAGATATCTTAAGATGTAATTCAGAGGTCCCTATTACTTTTGTATATACACAGTGAGAAAGAAAAGGACAGAAAACAAGAGGAAGCAAGAACATATTTTGAGAAAAATGAAAACTCTTCAATGAAGTGTAACAAACCAAACTCTATGAAGTATATCAGCAACAATAATTAGGTATTTCAAAATTATAGAAAAATGCTCATGATAGTTTTGCCTTCGTTATTCCTTCTGTGGACATAGAGTGATGAATATTTGGGGGGACATCAAATATGTCCTTCAAATCTGTAATACTGCCTCAGTGAAGGAATTTAACATGATATCTTTTATTGTTCTAAAACATTTTTTTCCCCAAACTCTGTTCCTTAGAGCATTCTTCTGCTGAGATGATCCAAGATCAAAAGTATTCTTTGATAGTTTCTTAAAAAGTGATACTGCACATTAGCATACAATGTACTTTGAGGAGTAAATGTTAACAGTAAAGAAATGTTACTTGATTTTTTAAAACTGGATTTCTCCAATTTTTTCACCATGGTGAAATCCTCTTATTAGGAGGAGGAAAAGCTTTTTCACTATCCCATGTTTAAGTGTTCTAAAAAGCGCAGCTTGAGTTACAGTGTTCTCTGAAGGATATACTTATGTATTTTCACATAATAGAGTATAATTTAGTGATTATACTTCATTTTATTATGTGAATATGTTACTGAACCCATCTTTATTTGACTCAGTTGAAAATAAAGAAGGCAAATAACTGATAGTTTTACATATACTTCCATTCTCATGCATGCATTCATTCATTTGTTAAATAATTTTGGAGCACCCCATATTTTGCTTGCCACAATATTGGGTGCAAGAGAGAATAAAAAAATAGAGAGATCCTGCCCTCAGGGATTTTAAAGTCTAATTTGGGAACAGGAATAGGGATGTGAGTGTGTGGGGGAAGAAAGTAAATTGACAGATAAAATACAAAGTGGGATGTCTTGAGTTCTATGTGACAGTGGGTTTCTAGAATAGGTCTGAAAATCACTTTCAATTTGCAACACATTTAGAAAGTATCTTTATTTGGATATTAGAGACAATCTAAATATATCATCAGTTTTTAAAAGTGCCTATTGAAGGGATTTTTCAAAGACTTTATTTAAAAACGGATAATCTTGCTTGTGCTTGCTACCTTGATCTGTCATAGATTGTTTCTGCATATATGAGAATGAGATTATTGATTTACTGTGGTCATGCTCTAGTCTCAAATAAATGAAAATACTATTTTCTGTTTTATTCCCTTAAATACTTATTCATATTATAATTATTGAATTTGTAAGAGAGGTGTTTTAATATCTACATTTTCCTTGTCATTATGTTTTATAGTTTATTTGAGAGTGTCTAAATATAATTTCAAATTTTATTGGTTCGCCTTTCACTCTGGAGAAATCTGATGTTTGTAAATTTTGGTATATCTTTTTCTTGTGTTGCCTAGCCATAACTCCTACCTGAATAGTCTTGTATTTCTAATTACAAAATACAATTTTTAGGAAAGGGGGTAGAGCAACAAAAATGATAAGGAAAGTGCTAAAAGCTGTAATTTTTCCTAAACTCTCAACAGGATTATATGTAGAAAATGCTCACATATAAAAATAGGATGAAGTTGAGAGTATAAAGCAGATTTTCTGTATATACCTATGCTGTTATATTTTATATTATTTGTTTTTAATGGAGTCCCATTGTGCAATATTTACTCTTTTCAATTTTGTTATGAATGAAAAATATTCTTCTTAGGTTAGCCTCAAAGTAACAGTGTTCTTTGCTCCTTTCAGATATTTTGGCATTTGGGCATAAATACAAGACTTGGGAAAATGCAACTACGAGTTTTCAGTACTGTATGAAGGGGTGACGGGGTTTATATGCAGCATCACTTTCTGAAAATAAGAGAAACATTATTTGTTGTCAATATTTCAGCATGAACTTGTTGCCTTGTAAGTTATGCGTTTAAGTTTGTAATTGGTACAGATTCTGTTGTATGCTTTCTTCTATGTCTAAAATATTTGGCATGTCACATCTAGAATTCTTAATTTATGTTCTGACTTGGGAGTTAAGTGAAACATGACTGTCGTGCACTATTTTAGGCATAGCACTTGCTTTTCATCGTTATACTTTCAATTAACTTTGCATTTTAAATTTCCATGATTGTATGAAAATAGTAACCTGGTTGCAGTGTCTGAAAAATTCAAGATCAGCTTTTATTTAAAAATGAAAATCTACAATAGATTCATTAGGTTCAAAATCCTACAATAATTTATGATTTTAATACTTCTACTATTGTAGAATCACTCAACAAAAACAAAACAAAGCTACTTCAGTTATCCTGGAATTTTGCCACCATGTGAGTTACTGGGGCAGAGAAAACTCAGGGCTATCTTGGAGTCTGCGCAAAAGTACCGGGGAACCTACTTAGCAAATAACCTGAAAGCAGGGCCAGGACATTTGCTATTGTATACAAAGTTGGAGTGAATGATTTAAAGTTGCTTGTTAGGGGATAGTTTTTGATTAAAATAAATTTGGACATGTGTCCGATTAAAAAAAATTATTTCAATGTGGAGATTTTATTTTCCACTAAGAAATTAAGTAATAGTTACAAAAGAATAAAGAGTGGCAGTTGATGTCTTCAGTAGTTACTCCTTTGAATAAATTCACCAATACAACATTATAATCTACTTAGAAATGTTTAGTATTGGTATCATAAAAATGGTGCCATTGTGGTTTTCAAAGATACTCTGAGTACTTTTCCTTTCATAAAACGTACCACTTCGGTGTTTGACCCTGCTTTGACCCTGCCTACCTAGACTTTATTCTCTAGTGAAGAGAATAATCCCTTTGATCTTTAGAGCTTCTTACAAACAACAAAAAAGTAGGTTGGAGTGTAAAGTTTTCATTAAAATTTTAATATTAAGTAGAATTTTTATAGCATAGGCATTTTAAAAAGTGTTTTAATGCAAATATTCACATATCTGATTTTCTTTTTTCAGCATACTCTTACTTTAAATTTCATTATTTTTCTGTTTTAGTCTTCCCTCACTGTCATCTAAAACTCTGGTTAGTATCTAGTAGAAAGAAAAAATAACTGTTACTTAACTTATCCTTCTGGAATATAGCCTTCTAATGAAAGGGAATTCCTTAGTGGTCTAAATTATTTCAGATGTGTCAAAACGAAAATCAGATTTAGGACTTAGGAAGAATCTAAGACATTTTGTAACTTGTTTCCAATATTTTACAGATGAAGAAACTAAGGATCAGAGATTCAATGACTTCTATGTATTAGCATAACTGATATGAAAACCCAATGGTGACGTCCAGCATTGTGCTTTCCCATATCCCCACCTCTTATTAATTAAAAAATAAATTAGCATGCATCCAAACCTGCCTTGAATGGACATTAACATATGTGTCACTTGGCGATGATCAAATCCCACTTCTCTTTGTATTTCTACCAAAACTATTTGCTTGCTCAGGGTGAAGTCAGTGAGAAAATTTAAAAGAGGCTAAGAAAGAGGTACAATCAAAATAGGTGTAAAACTAGGTAGGCTATCATTGGGGTGCTGATAAAATTGAGGAGTAACGTTTATGAACTGTGACAGGATAGAATTTCTTGGTTCAAGTAATGATTCGAGAAGTTTCATGACATCCTTCCCCCTTTCTGTAAGAATTGTGCTTTCTCTTTTTGCATTGGAACAGGGAATGACAGATGATTTGGTGGCTGAATCTGGGATTGTGTCTAGTGATGTATTATCTGACTTTTTTTTCTTTTATTAGTTTCTCATTAGTTTATTTTCAGTTTTCATCTTCTTTCATCACTGCATTAAAACTCTGTGTTTGTTCTATTTCATCAATCTGAAATCACTCTCTAAGTCCTTTCTTTCTTTAGTTATATTGTACCCCTATCTGAATTGCTATGGACTAAACTTCTTAAGGAGAATCTAATTTCTCCACCTCTATATTAAAGGTCTCATTTCTTGACTTCTCTAGTAATTCTTCATTTGACATCCTGAAAAAGGTATTTGTAATGGCAGAGGTGACTCTCTTTTAAACCTTAAATAGTCTAGCTGTCTCGTTATAGTCTAGCTTTTAGGTACTATATAAAGAATGTCTACTTTTGCTTTAATGCTAGCTTCCACTTGAGAGACAGTGGTTTGGAAAGACAATATGAAATATATGACCCATAATGTGATTGCTAAATTTATTTTTGTTATTTTATACCTTTGCTTTGTTTTACTTTTGTCATCTTTTTAAACTAAACCATTGTGGAATATAATATATTGAAATTAGGTAATAGTCCCCATTTTAAAACACCCTTATTAAGTACCATCAGTAGATTTTTCTATTTCAGTTGTAGATGACCACAGTATTTGGGAAAATATGGTCTCTATCTCATATTAGATTTTAATATTTTCAAGTGTGAGTGTATTTCCTGATCATTGGTCCATGTTATCCTACAAGAGGTTTTCCCTTCAGACCTAAAAGTTTTAACTGCAAGATTTTTACTATGGGCTACATAAATCTGAATGTTGGTAGGGCCACTATGAATCTGAGTGCATTAGGAAGTTAATTAACTTTACACCTGCTATCACCACATCCAGTTGGGCTTGTTGTGCTCTACCCAAATATTCCCAGGGAAGGGCAGTTCAGGGCTAAAATTCAAACTGCAATCTGCTCCTCTACCTAGACATAATTTTGTATATATTGTGAAGAAAAGCACCTCACATGCTTACATATCTTCAGATAATGGCCCTGCTTATACACCGTTAGAAAGGGAAATTTGAAAATTCAAAATAGTCTCAGACATCTGCAAATTAAACAGAGAACTTAGAAGGAAAAATGCTTTGGCTTTTCATGTTGGCATTCCCAAAAGAATAGAAGTTGTATGTTTGTGCTGTTGATTTAATTTTTCCACACAATCTGCAGCAAAACCCATGGACCCTAAATTTGATATCTTCACAGAGTTTTCCTTAAATGCATGAAGCCATTTATTGACTTTGCTTATAAAGAGAGGATTACTTGCCTAAATTCTGTCTAACAAATGCAATAGAATGACATTTACCAATATCTTGAGTTCCTCCACAGGCTACGTAATAATAATAATATATTTTTAAAGATCCAGCTCTTCTCTCTTTATACAAAGTGAAGGCATCTGAGCCAAAATATTAAATTCTAGTTCATTTTCACAATGACTAGTATCAAACTCGTGTACTCTTCTGATCCTAGACTGGCAAAGACTATTCAAACTTGATCTGTGTTTAAGGTCTTAAAATGCCCTAAAACCAGAAAATTATATTCAGATCTCAAAAGAGGAATTTTGGATTGACTTTCAAAGTACTAATACTAATTATACTTTTCTTTTGGTAGCGTGACTCTTCTTACACCTAAGAACATATTACAAATGTCAAAACCATTGCATTTTGACATTGCAAAACATGCCTTGAACTCTTGAACTACTGTGAAAAGAATCACCGTTGTAAAGACTTTTTTGTAAGCTAGCTAATACTCTTAAGTATGTTAAAAAGATACTGCCTTTCAACAGTCAGGCCCAAATGAATGTATATGAGGAATATGAAAAAGTAAATTAGGTTTTAAAAAGGAGAATTAGACAACAAATTGTATCAAAATACGAAGATGAGGATTTTAGTAGTTGCAATTTAATGGTGGAAGGGGAATAGAATTCCAATTTCTGAGAAATGAATGATATTCAGATGTTTCATTGATTTCTAGTCTGTGAAATATGCATTTTTATAGTAATACATAAATACATATTTTATTTAAAAATGATAGTATTTTAGGATTTAGTAAAAAGTCAATGATATCCTTTATACCAAAATGTTTAATTTTACCAACAGCAAGTCTCAAAAATTATTTATTTTAAAGCTTTTTAATATTATTGCATAACTTTCATCTGTCTTCAAATGTAAATATTTATCTGCCTAAATGTTATATTTTTATGTATGCATTTTCTGAAGATGTATTGTTTTGTAAAGTAGCAAAGATAATAAATTAAGCATTTCTTGAACTTGTTTTTGTGAAGCATATAGAGCTCTATTTTAAATAAAAGAGAATGTGTCATATTTTGGTTTCTATACAATTATGTTCTATTATTGTTAAATGGTGTTTATATTTGTATGCAGTGTATGAGGTGCAATTAATTGCTTGCTACAATCGGTACTGGAATTTTGCTTGCAATATTTTGCTGGGAGTTACTGGATTCTAAAATTTCAGAGCTGGAAGAAACCCTTCTTCAGCAGTCACTTCTCTGCATGGTACTGAAGACAATAGGTTTTGCTTTTATTTTTCTAGCAGAGCAACTGCTTGTTGCACTTATTTAGGCATTTGCTGAAAAACTATTGGCTTGAACTGCTCTCAAGCCTTCTCTGGCTTCTATTACACTTAAAATAAAATCATAAAAACTCACATGGTCTACAAGCCATTTCAGGACGCGGATCCTGATGTATGTTTACCTTCATTTCCAGTAGCCCAACTCCATTTCCAACTCTTCTCCAGACTCCGACTTCCTGCTGCTTCTCAAACTTGCCAAACACATGCCTGTCCCAAGGGCTTTGTCGGGGCTATTCTCTCTGCTGGGTATGCCGTTCCTTCAGATATTTATATAATGCAGTTCTCTGTTCAAATATCATCATCCCAAATGAGCCTTTCTTGCCCCCCTTTCCAAAGCAACACCCTTTGTCATTCACTACTCACTTAGCCTGTTGTATTTTTCTTTACAGCACTTAGCATTAATTGGCATTATAGTGTATCTTACATCTAATAGTATATTGCATCACAATGAGTAAATCCTTGAGCACTGGAATTAGGGGTTTTTTAATGTTTGAAGATGTAGTTTAAAAACATTCATTAAGAGTAATATATTATCTTGGGTAGTGAAAAATACTCTATGAAGCTCATTACCCACTTACTCCCCCCATATCTGTAATAAACCTTAATACTGCGTCTATAACTCCATCAGGAATAGTTTATCCTAATTCTTGGCGAAACATTAGATGAGGTTGTTTGGTTTATATTTTTAATCCTATAAAATTCTTTTCTGAGACTTACCATGAGAGAGGCACAACACTGTTCTGGTTTTACTTTTGGTATAGATTCTTAAGTTCTTTTGTTTCTCTATTATTTTTTTTTCACTTTGGGAGCATTTTTAATAATAAGTGTCCTGATTATCTCGCATTAAGTTGGTACTGACCAGATTCACAAGCCAAACGTTCTTGATTAACAATCATTAAGTCAGCCCCTCAACTGGTTTTCATCATTAGCTTCTTTTTGGAGTTGTAGAGAAAGGCAAAATATTTATGCATGTATCTTGCATAAATTTAGATTGTGAAACCCATGCAGGAAATACAATAAATGTCCTAGTCGCAGCAGCAGTAGCATAGGTTTTTCTTCCTCACTTGTGATATGGAATTTCAGCATTTTAATTTTTTTTTTTTTGAGACAAGGTCTCATTTTGTCACCCTTAGTAGAGTGTTGTGGCATCATAGTTCACAGCAACCTCAAACTCTTGGGCTCCAAGTGATTCTCTTGCCTCAACCTCCTTGGTAGCTGGGGCTACAGGTGTTAGTAGCCCTCCCCAACACCCAGTTAGTTTTTCTGTTTTTAGTAGAGATGAAGTCTTGCTCTTGCTCAGGATGGTCTCAAACTCCTGAGCTCAGGCAATCCACCTACCTTGGCCTCCCAGAGTGCCAGGATCACAGGTATGAGCCACCACACAGTCTTTAGCATTTTAATTTTTAAATACTAATGTGTGCAAATGTTGGTGAATATTAACATTGATTAAATAGTTTACCTAAAGTGTGAACTTAAAATTGGATAGTTACTTTTTTCAATCTGGATAAATCCTTGGAGACTGGGGAATCAATAATCCAAGCTGTTTACGGAGTGTTCTGGAAGTGAGACTTTCAAGAAATGCTCCATGACTTTTATGAGAAATTAGGCATATGTTGAGATTAAGGAGTTATTACAAACTTGATTTGAATAGTTTCTTTAAAATCTATTCATTAGAAAAATTTTTCTAATAGGGAGTTTTGTGATTTTTAATGCTATATCTAACAACATATAATTACAATAACTTCTATAATTAAAATAGGTTAATATCCTTTTCCCTTCAAATATTAGCCAACAAGTCCTTATCAAACATTTCTGATAAGTACATAGTATCATGACAATCATTGTAATTGTTACAATAATAAACTTATGCATTAAGAAAATAATCTATTTATGAAGACAAGGCACATAGAAAACTAATCTTAGAAGATAGTAATATGGCCAGGTGCGGTGGCTCATACCTACAATCCTAGCACCCTAGGAGACTGAGGTGGAAGAATTACTTGAGCTCAAGAGCTTGAGACCAGCCTGAGCAAGGCAAGATCTTGTGTCTACAAAAAATAGAAAAATTAGCCAAAATTGGGCCTTGTGGTGGGCACCTGTTGTCTCAGGTACTTGGGAAGCTGAAGCAGAAGGAAGCTGGAACCCAGGAATTTGAGGTCACTGTGAGCTGATGCCACGGCACGTTAGCTCAAAGCAGCAACAGTCTCAAAGAATAAACAAACAAAACAACAACAACAAAAGAAGATAATTATATAGGGATGTCATAAAGAAGACAATTATTAAGGCCTAAGGTCTAGTATGGGTACAAATATTATATGTTAGTGAAGACACTGAAATCAAGTATCAACTAAGTTGGAAGAGTAAAGGAAATTGATGTGTTGAGGCTTGTAGAATGGGGAATATTTGTATGAGTATAATATAAAGAAGAGGTCCTTGGTAGAAAAATGTCTATAATGAAAGTAAGAATGCTCCTGGGGGTAACCCACAGAGCTGGACGGGAGGGTGTGTGTTAGGATCAAATCAGTGTTTAAACTTGATCCTGTCACTGAGGGAGACTCTGCAAGTTTTCAAACAGCAGTGATCATGTAGAGTTCAAACAGCAGTGATCATGTAAAGTAAAGGCAGTGAAAGAATTACCTTCTTAAGAGATTTACCAAAGTACCCTGAGGATTCCACCATACCCTTTCTTGCCATTTGATAAATACTTAAGGATTAGCAGACAGGTGATGAATTTCAAGGTGAGCTATACAATTAGTGTGATGTTTATAGGTATCTTTATGTGGTGTTCCCCCCTACTTTTTAAAGGGTCTTAAAAATAAAGCAAAATATTGTCACAATGGATTGTAAAAAAAACAAAAATTTTATCTTTAATAATTTAGTTTATTATACTCAATGAGTAGGGCACTGGCCCATATACTGAGGGCAGCGGGTTCAAACCTGGCACTGGCCAAACTGCAACAAAAATAAAATACCCAGACGTTGTGGTGGGTGCCTGTAGTCCCAGCGACTCAGGAGGCTGAGGCAAGAGAATCGCCTAAGCCCAAGAGCTGGAGGTTGCTGTGAGCTGTGATGCCACAGCACTCTACTGAGGGGGACAAAGTGAGACTCTGTCTCTAAAATAAAATAAAATAAAATACAAAAATAATTTAGGTTATTACAATATGACCTGGAGAATTAAAAAAATACACACATACACAATCATTTATAAAAGTCTAATTTGTAATTCCATCTTTGCATGAAGAAATTTCTAGGTGCCACTGAACTGTGTGCATTAAATTTCAAATATAATCAAATCAGGTTGGGACACACTAATGGTAATTTCTTAGAAGAACCCTTGCTTCAGCAACTTAGGAAATTACACTTGATTTTCTTTTGAGTGTTACTCAATTGTGCTTGAAACTGTTCATTT
This sequence comes from Perodicticus potto, assembly GCA_963574655.1. Classification (NCBI taxonomy): domain Eukaryota; kingdom Metazoa; phylum Chordata; class Mammalia; order Primates; family Lorisidae; genus Perodicticus; species Perodicticus potto. Next base: position 7,743 of record CAUYRH010172328.1, on the reverse strand, counting down.
GAACCCTTCTAAACAAGAAGCAGGTGGTTATATGTGGGTGCTGTTTAACATTTACACAAAACATTCCAAGCACAATGTACTTTTGCCCTTTGAATGTCAACTGGCTTTCCCTTCTTCTCTCATAGCCCGTCCTTCTCAGGCTATTTGATTTGACCTTGCTACATCCCTGAAAAGAGAATTGGCTCAAATGTAGTTACTTCTAGGGAGCATTAGACTATTTTTATAGTCTTGCAGCTAAAGCTTTTAATGTGGCAACTGCTGGTTACTGAAGCAGTTTAAGAAAAAGGAACTGCTGAGTTTGCCTTTTATTTTTTTAATGGAGAAATACAAGGTGACACAATCATGTAAGATATAAGTGAACCGGAATGGGGAAATACAGCCTAGGTTTTCTGCATAGAGCAAAAGCAAGAATTTGCAAAACACTCTTCAATTCTATACTGCAATCTGAATCTTTTCTTTTACATAACACAGGAACTAGTTCATAAAATGCACTTTTCTTTATGTCAGCTTTTCCTTTATCAGAACTATATGGATGATATCATAAACATCTTACTGAGAATCTAGTCACTGTGAGGTATTTATAAAATACCAAAAATTTACAATCTAGGAAAGATGACATTAAGAAGTACATAGACTTTCTATTTCTTCTTTCCCTTCCAAGGTGAACTTCTGTAGGAATAAGGTCCATTCTGTGTCCCCATCTCCTCTCTGCCTATTCAGTCCTTGATCCATTGCAATAGAACTTTTGATCTCACTTTCCTTCTAACACTGCTTCTCTGCACTCTTTAATGACTTTATAATAGGTCAGTGGAAACAACACTTACCCTTTTCTTTCTTAATCCCTTTAAGGCCTTTACAAAAGAACATCCCCCTCTGGATTGTTTTCCTTTGCTCCTGGAATATCACTTTCTTCTGATCTCCTGCCACCACCTTTCCTCTTTCTCTGTGCTCTTTTCATATTTTTCTTTTTCTGTGTATCCCTAAGTTGCTAATATTTACCCAGGATTCTGGTTTTGGCTCTCCTGAACTCCTGATCACTCCTCTTTGATGATTTCATCAACTCTTGTCTTCAACAGTCTGGTGACTTCCAAACTGCATATTTGCTCCAGACTTCTCCTCTAAAACTCGGGCCCTAATGTCCAGCTGCTTTCTGATGTATTCACTTGTATTTGACACAGTTACTTCAAAACTCAAACGTCAAAATGTAATTTTTTTCTTTTTTCCATGCCTGACTTCTTTGCCTTAGCATACTGTTTTTGACATTCAACCATGTTGTTAGAAGAGTGAGCAGCTTGTTCTTTTATATTTCTGGGTACAATTCTATTCTATTAACATAACACAATTTTTTCATCCATTCACTTGTTGAACAGTTGGGTTGTTTCCTGTTTTGGGCTACCATGAATAAATCTACTGTGAACATTCATGTTTAGGCCTTTTGTTTTTGATATATGTTTTCATTTCTCATGGTTAAATATCTAGGAGTATAATTGGGTAAATACTGAGGAGTATAAATGGAATCTACTATCCAAAGTATTTGTGCCATTTTACATTCACTATCATTGTGTGAAACTAATCATTGCTCCAGACTTTTTCATTTTAGCTGTTCTAGGGAAATGCAGTAGTATCTCACAGTCATTTTAAATTACACTCCTGTGATCATGTGCTATGTAGTTTCTTTTCCTTCAAATATTGACTTTGTATATTGTGAAGTACATCAAAATATTTTGCCCATTTTTAAAATTTCAAGGTATTATTGGGGTACAAATATTTTTGGTTATATAAATTGCTTTTATAATGCTTGAGTCATGACTATAAGTATGCCCATCACACAGATAAGTGTTCATTATACCCATTAAGTAGGTTATCGTCCCTTCCCTTCTCCCCCCTCACTGCTGCTTGATTTCTGTTGCATTTTACTTCCCTTTACACACATGTGCTTGTGATTTAGTTCCAATCTAATAGTGAATACATGTGGTCTTTGCTTTCCAATTCTTGTGAATCTTCACTTAGAAGAATGGTCTCCAGTTCCATTCAAATTGTTGCAAAAGGATTAAGTCATTTTTTTCATGGCTGAGTAGTATTCCATGGTATACATATACTACATTTTGTTAATCCACTTAAGAATTGATGGGCATTTGGGTTGATTCATCATCTTTGCAATTGTGAATTGTGCTTCAATACACATTTGAGTGCAGGTATCTTTTGGATAAAATGACTTTTTTCCTTTGGGTAAATATTCAGTAGTGGGATTGCTGGATCAAATGGTCCATCTAATTTTACTTCTCTGAGGTATCTCCTTAGTGTTTTCCACAGTGGCTGTACTAATTTTCAATGTATAAGCATTCCTTTCTCTCTTCATCCATGCCAACATCTATTGTTTTTAAAATTTTTAACAAAATCCATTCTAATGGGGATAAGGTAGTATCTTATTATGGTTCTAATTTGCATTTGCTGATGATTAGCGACAAGCATATTTTCATCTTTATTAGGCATGTGTCTACTTTCTTTTGAAAATCTTCTGTTCATGTCCTTTGCCCACTTTTTGATGGGGCTCTATAATTTTTTTTCTTGCCAATTTATTTGAATTCCTTGTAGATTCTTGTTATTAGCCCTTTATGGAACATATAACTTGTAAATATTTTCTCTCATTCTGTAGGTTGTTTATTTGGTCTATTGATTATTTCTTTGGCTGAACAGAAGCTTTATAATTTAATCAAGACTCAAGTATTTGTTTTTGGCATTGCTGTGCTTATTGTTGGAGTGTTCCTAAATTCTTTGCCTAGGCCAATATCTAGAAGAGTTTATCCAACATAGTTTTATAGAATTCCTATGATATCAGTAGCATGCTTTACATTTAAATCTTTTATCAATCTTGAATTAATTTTTGTGATTGGTGTGAGATATGGATCCTGTTTCATTCTTCTACAAATGACTATCCAATTTTCCCAGCATTGTATACTGAATGGTGAGTTTTCAAAGATCAATTGGCTCTATGTGGATGGTTTTATATCAGGTTCTTATTCATTGGTCTATATCTCTATTTTTTGCATCAATACCATGCAGTTTTGGTTGCTATAGCCTTGTAGTATAGTCAGAAGTTTGATAATGTGATCCCCCAAAGTGCTTATGATTGCTTTGGCTATTCAGGTTGTTTCCTTATTCTAAATGAAATGGAGATTTTTTTTTTTAAACTGTGAAATAGGACATTGGTATTTTGATGAGGATTGTATTGAATTGGTAAATCACATTGGGTAGTATGGACATTTTAACAATGTTGAGTCTATCTACCCATGGAATATTTTTTCATTTGCTTGTGTCATCTGCAATTTGTGTATAGGAATGCTTCTGATTGGTGTACAATGCTTTTGTAACATGAGACTTTGCTGAATTTATTTATCAATTCTATGAGTCTCTTGGTGGAATCATTGGGGTTTTCTTGCTATAAGATCATATCATTAGCAAAAAATAATAGTTTGACCTCCTTTTTCTGATCTGGATACTCTTAATTTCCTTCTCTTGACCAATTATTCCAAATAGGATTTTCAGTATAAAATCACCCAGCAGCTAAACCTTAGAGCTCGTATAATACAATAGTACAAGAGGTATGGCAAAGCAATAGGTAATACCCAACAGAATGAACACAATAGCATCCCACATATCAATTCTATCAATCAATGAGAATGGTTGATTTCTCCACTCAAGAGACATAGGCTGGCTGAATGGATATAAAAATACAAACCAAGTATCTGTTGTTTACAGAAACACAGCAACTCACAAGGACTCTTATAGGATCAAAGTGAAGGGATTGAAAAAAATTCCATTTAAATGGAAACCAAAAAAAGCAGGTATAGCCATTCTGATATCTGATAAAGTTGACTTTAAATCAACGATAGAAAAGAAAGACAGATTCATTCTATAATGGTAAAGGAAGTAATTCAACAAGAAGACACAATAATCCTAGATATATATGCACCTAACATAGAAGCACCCAGGTTCAAAAAGGAAACCTTATTAGATCTAAGCAAAGAGATAAACACCAGCAGCAGCATTGCTGAGGACCTCAATACCTCACTGATAGAACTAGACAGATCATCCAAGTAGAAAATAAGTAAAGAAGCATTTATGGGACTCTAGAATAAATGGGCCTAAAGGACACAGAACATTTTACTCTATAACTACTGAATATACATTTTTCTCATCAGCACATGGAACATCCTCCAAGACTGATCATATTTCAGGCCACAAAATATGGTTCAATAAATTCAAAATAATTGAAATCATACCATGTATCTTCTCAGATCACAGTGGAACAGAACTAGACATCAGCTTCAAGAGAAAAACCCCATTCTATACAAAGTCATGGAAATTAAATATCCTGCTGCTGAATGATTACTGGATAAATGAAGAAATTAAAATGGAAATGAAAAGATTCATTGAGCCAAGTAACAAATGGACAGAAGCTGTCAAAATCTATGGGATTCATCAAAATCAGTACTGGGGCAAAATTCATCAATAAGACAGAAAGACCACAAATAAACAACCCAATGACACGTCTAAGGAAGTAGAAAAGGAAGGGCAAACCAAACATAAAGCCAGCAGAAGAAAAGAAATTACTGAAGTCAGAGAAGAACCAAATGAAATAAAAAATGAACAAAAAATACAGAAGATCAATGAAACAAAAAGTCAGTTCTTTGAAAAGGTAAAAAAAAAATAGACCTCTTGCTAGATTAACTAGGAATAGACGAGAAAGACTAAAATAAGCTCAATCAGAAAAGGAAAAGGAGATATAACTGATACTACAGAAATACAAAATATCATCTGTGACTACTATGAAAATCTCTATGGACATAACCTCATAAACTTAGAGGAAATGGCCAAATTCCTGGAAACACATAACCCCCCAAAACTCAATCAAGAAGAAACAGAACATCTGCATGAACCAACAACAAGCTATGAAATTTAAACAGCTGATGTGTGTATAATGCAATTCAGAATATTTCCTACAGGGGAGGCCTGGTCTTGACAAATTCCCTCAGCATTTGCTTGAGTGAAAAAGTCTTTATTTCTCTTTTATTATGAAACTTACCTTTGCAGGATACAAAATTCTAGGCTAGCATTTGTTCTGTGTAAGAAGACTGATAATGGGGGCTCCAACCCCTTCTTGCTTATAAGGTCTCTGTTGAAAAGTCTGCAGTTAGCCTAAAGGCTTTTTCTTTGTAAATTACTTGAAGTTTTTGTCTTATGGCTCCCAGGAGTTACTTCTTTGTGTTGATTCTGGCCAATCTGATGACTATGTGTCCTGGTGATTGCTTCTTTGCAGTGAATTTCCCAGGTGTTTGTTGCACTTCTTATATCTGAATGTCTAAATGTAAAGCAAGACCAGGGAAATTTCCTCAATTATTCCCTCAAATAGATTTTTGAGCCCTTGGGTGTTTTCTTCTTCACCCTCAGGGATGCCTCTGAGTCTTATATGTGGCCAGTTTATGTAATCTTATATTTCTTGTAGGCTTTGTTCATTTTTAATTGTCTGTTCATTATTTGTGATTAAAAATTTAACTCAAACGAGCTATCTTCAGGCTTTGAGGTTATTTCTTCTGCCTGGTCTAGTTTATTCTTAAAACTTTCCACTGTGTTTCTTTAAATAAATTTTTCATTTCCAGAAGTTCTGTTTAGTTCTTCAATACATAGCATGATGATCTCTTGTGGTCTTCCTGGCAGTGTGAATTTTATTGGCATGCCCAGACTAATGTCTGAGGTAGTAGGTGGTGGTGTGGCTAAGAATTGAGGACACTCTCTTATTGAATCAGTAACCACTGAAAAGGGCTGTGCAAATTCACCTCTTGGTCAGTAGGTGGAGCTTGTTGGCAGGAACAAGCTCTAGTGTTTTTGAGACCTGTGACCAGCTCTAGTCCCTCAATAGGAGCACTTAAATATTCCAGGTGCTGGGTGGGACACTGGAACTTCCAGGTGAATCCTAATTCTCTGCCACAGCAGAGGCAAGTTGGGGACTGTGGCTGGGTGGGGTGAGCCTGCCCTCAGGCTCAACAGCAGCTGGTAAGGTAGCTGTTTTGGCAGAGTTCACAGGTTTGCTCCCAGCTTCTGAGGAAAGCCTCCGGGGAGGGAAGGAAGTGGCCCTGCCCAAACAGAGAGTCTGCTTATGGAAACTGGCCTTTCTGAGATCCACAGTCTGGCTATCCAGCTCTTTAACTGCTGCCAGAATTTCTCTCTATGACAAGTCCTTGGTCTCCAGGTTCAAAGAAACCACAGACCATGTGGACCCACTCTCTGGATAGAGGCAGCTCCTCACCAAATTTCTCAGTTTAAACTACTCTTCTGCTTGGAATGGATAGGGGAAGGCAGATAGTTCCCTGTCAGCCTGAGGACCTGAATTACTATGGGCTCCCAGGGGTGGCTCTTCCTAGCCTGATCCAACAGGGTGATTTTCCTGGGGGATGAGGGGTGCTCTCTCAGCTTGTTGTGTCTCAGAACCCCACAGTATTCTCCTGTCCAGGTAGGCTGTCTTGCTACCCAAGTCCAGCTCCTAGACCACGCCTACCCCGTGTCCTGCAGAATCTAGGGGGAACAGGATCTGGCCTGTTTGCATGCAACTCTGCAAAACTCCTGTAGATAAAGAGCTGTCTATCAAAACGATTCCACAGTGATGCCTGAACATGAGGAGGGTCCAATCCAGACAACATAAAACAGGACCCCAGACTATTAGAGCCTTTTTTGCCACAGCAAGGGGGCCTGCTCATTGTCTTTGGCAAACATATCTTGTTCTATACCCTGATATCTTGCTCTTGCTCTGTAAGTCATTTTTCTCTTTCTCAGTATGCTTGCCTTGCTTTTGGTGGATCTGGTCATTCTTCAGCCAGGAGCACACCAAGAATTGAGAATGCAGCCAACTTCCTGAAGCCTCCACAGGATCATAAAAGTTTGCCTGGGCTTTTGGGGATGGAAAAACCTCCAAGAAACTTAGTAGCCCACTTGTCATGGAAGACTCATGGAAGGGTGAGCTGGATCCCTCCCCTTACCTTTTCACTAGGGCGTGAGCCTTTTTGGATTCGATCCTTACCAGTATCTTTTTTCCTTCATCTTCTTCCTCTGTTTCACAATTTTCCAGTGTGAGGTACCCTTCCTCTGTTTCACAATTTTCCAGTGTGAGGTACCTGTGGGGTACAGCGCTGCTCTCCCTGCTTTTTTATTGGTTGTTTATTTTCTTATTATTAACTCATAAGTATCCTTCGTATATTCCAAATACATGTATTTTATAAAAGATGAGCTCACGCTCTTTCATGACAAACCTGTTCCCCCTACCTGGGATCCTTCTTGTTCAATCCAACAAGCAAGTCTTACTCTCCCTTCCTCCTCCACGTAGCTGTCCTCCACTCCATCTGTATGTGTGTCTGTTAGGTAATTGCCTCAGAAAAGCCCCTCCTTTCCAAGCACAGGGAGTTGCCTACTAAACATCTCCTTATCTCCCAGGCAGAAAACTTACCTCATCTCCCTGTCCCAATTACCTGCTGAAAATTTCTTTTTTTTTTTAATAATTTTATTAAATCATAATTGTGTACATTGGTGCAATCATAGGGCGGAATGTGCTTCATATACAATCAGAAACATTTTGATCGTACTGTGAGAGATAGCCTTCATAGCATTTTCTTAATCACTATATGAAGACATTGATACTCTACATTTAATAAGTTTCACCAGTACCCTACTAAGATGCACCGTAGGTGTGAT